>JAULKK010063717.1:0-18441 GCA_032355705.1 Rubia peregrina
TCACTCTTGTAAACTACTATCAAAGAAGAATGGGAGATTTATCTTCACAACAAGTAGTAAAGGTGTTGAATAGATTATATGTTCGATGATAGATAGAAGGCTTGGAAGTATAAGTCAATTGCTCCCAAGACTCCATAATCCGTACTTAATCCTGTTTTAGAGATTGTATGATTTGTTAGTTTAACTTGTTTTTAAATTCATAACTTAGGAAAAACCAAATCAAACCCCCCATCTCTTTATGTGCTTTTATATGTATGTAAATCTATATATCTAGCGTAGTATTTACCATTTTATGAGCAAACACTTGGGAATATCCACCGTCTCTGTGAACGACCCCGACTTGCCACTATCTTCTTAGTTGTAGTTAGTAAGCAAAAAGGGCTTAAAATAGTATCTTTGAGAGGTACGGCGACGACCTCCCATATTTGTTGGTATTCCCTTGGAAAGTACCGCTGAAGTAATAGGGGGAGCGAGGGTCCGTTAACCATATGATTGTATGCATGTGGATCACGAGTCACCATTGGGTGCTAATGAGCTGGACTAAAGCCCAATAGGTTGCGGATAAAAAGAGTCAAGTAGCAACTAGGTTTGGCGTTGTTCATCTCTTATCGTTGCAACCCTAGAGTCAAGCATAAGGTGCCAATCCCTTTGCCTCTATAGACCTAGGGAGAAGTATTTATTGTGGGGTGCCCGAGACGTAATTATTTACGGGGAATGAATAGAACTGCACATCGACAGGGCCGCTGATGAACTTCCCTAATTACGGAGGCGGTATCGGAGGAACAAAATGAGAGAACCCTTATGTAATAGATAGGGGAAAGTGTTGACCACCAATCACACTATGTGACATAGGCATTAAGATAGGTTTATACATCTTGCACTTGATTAAATCTAAGCTTGAAATTTACTACCGCTCAAATAACGCAGATATCCCCAAGTTCTATTTTTTATATGGTTTACTCTCTCTTCGCTTTGCATGATTGTAGTTGTTAAATAACCCCTCCCCCAAAACCTTATTTTGCGACATTAGCTATTCCTGACATGTGATTGGATTGACGACCCCGATTACTTATTTTTATAGTTAACCTTTAAACTCCTAGCATCACTATGGATGACCCCGAACTTGCCTCTATCTACCTTTTTGGTAGCTTAGTAGTAAGAATAGGAGCATCCATATAAATCTTATCTTTGTGAGGCATTCTGTGTGTTAGTGGATCTCCCCACAAAAAGCTTGTTTATTAGCAACCTTGAAAAGTGCATATCATTTAGGCTAACGTTGGTATGAATGAGAGCGACGTCACAAATGCTTGTAACCGATATCAAGTGAAGTGGGGCAGTCATGTCTTGTGTATGCTGACGTGGAACTATGACCAATACGACGTTGTTTTGAAAATTTGATGTCACACACAATACCGACACCAGTTTATGCAATGTCGATATGGTGTCATCGCTATATCGGTGTATGCGACATCGCTTGTTCATCAGGGATACGTCAATTCTCGTATAATATTATAATATTTTTATATTTTATAACACAAAAAAACTTTCGTCGCTAGGGGTTGCATGTTTTTTAAATTTTCAATACCTCATGAAATGGTTAAATGTCATATAACAATGTATTGTTGTTCAATTAATGCGAAATGGAATCACATGATAAAACCCACACAACTATCACATAAATTACAAATCTATGTTACAAACTATACAGAAGTTTGATATGAAACTTAAATATTATTGGTATTGAACCTCTATTGTCTATGATGTACGACATTAACACGGTCAGGGTGATTAGTGAAATGATAAGTCCATCCATCTACATGCTGAAATTCCATTGATAAATCTCTTTGTTCTATTACAACCAATTAACAGGAAATAAAATTTATGTTCGAAATCAGCGGTCCCCAAATGAAATACACATAACATAGTAATACGTAGACAAAATTAATATTGAACTGAAAAATGTAACTCATCTAATTTAGTGTGATGTTAGATACATGGGAGATTGATGTCACGCCGGTCAACGTAGAAACCGACTTCGGACATTCATAGTATTTCATACATTTCCTTGACATGTGCGACATTGGTCCTTGTTCGGTAACATATTGCAAGGGCCAATCGATTGAGATCGACGTCACACATTCAAAGCATGTTCTTACGAAAATGTAACTATTGTCCACAATCAGCCCTAATCTAAGCTTTTTTTCTCACTACTTACAAACATGGCATTAATTTGACAACACAAACCCTATATACTACATAACATGTAGAAAAATTATCATATTTCATGAATATATTCAATCTTTGTATCATGACAAAATATAACATATAAAAATCACTAATAAAATTGCAATATGAACATGGAATGGATGGAAAACTACCTCAATTTATTTTTACTCGAAGATGCTCCATCCTCTAATACTTGTTGATGTTTGAGAGGAGCAATTTGATTGAGCACTTGAATTTTTGTAATGGTATGATTGGAGAGAATCTTGGAGTTGGGTTTGGAGGAAGTGTTTTGGAGATGTGAAAGGGGTATAGTTAGTGATTAAAATTCAAATGAAATTGGGTTTGGGGGATATTTAGCTCAAATTTTCAGCTCAAAATTTTGGTTTCCACTATAATTTTCAAGGTAACCGGCGTCAATTGCAAGTCGGTTAAGGTTTTTTTCCAAGCAAAGTTCTTGCGACGTCACATACATAGACCATAGCGTAATTTCCAAAAAGTGTCATCAAATACTCCCTGTGAAGATTTTGGGCCCTCCCATTGACCCATTAATGTCAAAATTGGAATAACATGATCGTGACAGTGTAATTTACATAAGTGTATCTCCAATTTCGTATTTCGACTTCTCCTACTTTGTTGGAGAGACCTAAGTGCAAAAAGTAAAAAAGTTCACCAGTTGCGTCAAATTCGATTCCGTTCATCCTGGATAAGAACTTTGTCATCCGCAAACAAATTTATAACCCCCGAGAGTGATAAAGAAATTGTCCTGATCCCACGAAGACTTCAATAATTTCTTTCGATTAACCCAAATATACTTATAAGCAATCATCGATAATTTACTCTAGACCACGTACTAGCACTTTTTAGAAATTGATGGATGGAATTTTATTATCTTTTTATTTCATAAAAAACCAAGAATATGTTATTTTGTAAGATTCTATGCGGTGACATTTATCGTTCTCAAGACGCTCATCGTAAGGGTATTAATGGAATACTAATAAAAATGAGTGACAATTAACCTGGTTTGCGTCCTTTAGATAGTACGCATAATTTCCATATCAAACATTTGTCCTTATGTCCGGCTGCAGAGTTCTCAAGCATAGGAAACATTCAAGGATGTTTGGGCATAGTTAATTTTTGAAAAGTATCGTCAAATACTCCATGTGAAAATTTTGGACCCTTCCATTGACCTATTCATGCTTGAATCGGAAAAATATGGTCATGACAATGTGAATTACACTAGGGTGTCTCCAATTTTACATTCTGGCTTTTCCCACTTTCTTGGATGGACCTAAGTGCAAAAGGTAAAAATGTTGACCGGTTGCGCCAAAATCGATTCCAATCATTTTAACCAGCATTAATAAAGTTCCAATTGATTCCAATCAGCGTTAATAAAATTCCAATCATTCCAATCGATTCCAATTTGAACCTGCGTTAATAAAGTTCATTGACATTTTTCAATTTCAATTAGTAGTTTCTAATATACTATTAACTGTTATGGAAGTTAATTATATTCATTTTGGTCAAACGCGTGCACATTTGTTATGCTAGGGAGCTGAAATTGCAAGGCCCACATTCATGAAAGCCAACGTCGCTCCTAGTTTGGTTAGTTATTGTTAAGAGAAATTTATATGCAACGTCGCACATGTCGATGCGGAATTCACAAGGGTTGTAACGACTATATATATGGAACCCACCAAGGAAATCAGTTCAGACACTCACTTTCAACGTTCCCTGGAACTCCAACAATCCCCTACCCCCTCTTCTCAAAGGTATTATTTTTCAGTTCATCAAATCATTCTTTCTATTTTTCCCGTGAAAGTGTTATATCTATGGTGATTATATGTATGTTTTTGGACCATTTTGTGTCACTTTGTGTTAAAAGAGCATGATTTTTGTACGTCTCTGCAATTTTGGCTATAACTGCTAGGGTTAAATGCAAAAATGGTGGCATGTTGGTTCACCTTCATTTTATGTGATCATTATGAAATGTCGCCCTTTAATAATTATGCTATTTTTCAAGAATGATACTTCGCACCCTTCTCGGTTTGCCTATCGATGTAACCGAAGCGACCTTGCTAATATGCGTTTAAGCTTTCTTTAAACTTTTAAATGCGAACTCATTTGTTGTCGCTCACCATGTTAGGTCTAAACGACTGATGAGCGACGTTGCGCATATATGTCGGATATGCCACTTTTTTGGACCGACTTGTACGTGCGACGCATGTCTGACTTAACCAAATGTAGGTCAATGTCTGACGTCTATGTTTTTTATCGACGTTGTCTGCCACTTTTGTCACACCTTTTGGTTATAACCGACAACGTCTACGAACAAATTTAAATCAATATTTCATCTGAGTGATATGAATTTCAGGAATCATGGCTAACAACAAAGGTTTCACAAGTCGTTCCCCAATAGAGGTGACCGGTTTTTTGTTTAGTTTGCTACATTAATTTTATTTGTTTACTTATATTCTTATTTAATTAGTCACAATATCCTTAACCAATGTAAATCTTTTGCGATTCAGAGGAGGAGCACTTGCAGTATTACTTCAAGGATACAAATCCACATTTCAGCTACACGTTGAGCCGAATGAACTTCGGTTAAGTTCTAGTATTGGTAATTCCTACCTGTTACACATTTATTTTAATTTTCATTTAACATTTTCTTTAGATTACTTTATTAAATACTAACCATATTTTTCTATTTATAATTTAGTACATCCCAAGGCACATCGTTCCACTACTACCAAAAGACAAGACACATGATGTGTTGAGGTGCTACGGAAGAGAGTACACATGAACTACTCGGGGAACAAGAGGACCAAATCCCTCTCCCCAGAGGGTTTTGGCAAGTTTCTCGATACCCACAAATTGAGGATTGGAGACACGATCTATTTCGAGTTGTTAGATGGTTCTGGACCGATAGTGTTCAGGGTCATCATTGTTGGGTCATAAATTTCGGTTTATGCTTCATCGCTTGAGTGGAACAATAGAAACTTCATTAGAATTTGGAACACATTTGTTTACTTAAGAATATTTGTTGAATTTTATTTTAAGTTTATTTAATTTTTAATCAACGGTTATGAGATTTTATGCACTAATATTTATGTTATTTACAAATCTATCAGTTGTCCTAATTTTTAACCCTAAAATTGACTTGCGTGTATTGAAAAAATTGTTTCAATCATTTTCAAACAAGCAAATTTTTATTATGACAACACTTTTTAATATATTCAAACTGTTAACCAACTTTTTATTTTGGCAGAGAACAATCGTACACAACAAAAAACAACAATTATTACCTCGGGGTATTTTTTTTTACCATTTTACAACATAAGTGTGACCAAGGAAATAAATCAATGGATTTTTTTTCTCCTTCATGCAAAATTCGGAGGGTTTTACTGTTCAAGATTTTAAATCAATTATAACAATCTTCCTATTCAAAAATTTGGTTGATCTTCTTGTTGCATTAATCGGGGGGAGGGGGGGAATATGTTGTTGCGGTCAACCAAAACTTTGGCTGATTGACTTCTCCCATTTTCTTGGAGAAACCTAAGTGCAAAAAAAAGTTGACGGGTTCTGCCGAAATCGATTTCGATAGAACCGGACGTTAATAAAGTTAATAAACATTTTTAAATTTTAATTTGTAGTTTGTAATATACTATTAACTGTTATGAAAGTGAATTTTATTCATTTTAGTCAAACGCGGGCTCATTTGTTATACTAGCAGGCTGAAATTGTAAGGCCCGAATTTTAGTAAGACGACGTCGGTCACAGTTCGGTCAGTTATCGGCGGATATGATGGACACATTTCAAGGTAGAATTCACAAGGTTCTAAACGACGTGGTTCCAAAACGTCTATATATATGGAACCCAACTCAGAATCAGTTCAAATATTTACTTTCAACTTTCCCTTGAATTCCAATAGTCCCCACCCCTTCATCTTTTCTCTTGTCAAAGGTAAGGTTTTTGAACACTTCTAACCCCTGCATTTTTGTAATTTTTCCTTGAAAATTTTCTATCTATCTAGGCTATGTGAATGTGTTTCTTGGTATGATTTTGGTTTTCTAATTATTATGGATTTGTCTGAAGTTTCCTTATATATCAACCTAGGTACTATGTTTTGGTTTGTTTTTGGATGTTTTTGTGTAATTTCTATTTTTCAAGCATGATTTTTTCTAGTTTTCTGCAATTTTGGTCGTAGCTGCTAGGGTTAAATAAGACGTTGGTGGTCTATTGGTTAAATTTTGGTCGATGCAATACTAGTGCGGCGTCGTACATTCACAAATTTTGATGATATTTTGTTTTGAATGAGACGTTGCACCTTTGTCGGTTTAACTATCTATTTAACCAACTGGTTACCAACGTCACCTATATGTTTTAAAGCTTGCTTTAAAATTATAAATGCAAACAGTTCGTCCATCGATCAAATGTTTGGTCTGGTCGAATGATAAGTGACTTCGCGAGTACATGTCAACCACACCACTGTTTTGGGCCGACATGTACGTGCAACGCATGGCCGACATCGCACTGTTTGAGTTTCAATATTTTTATACCCTAATCATTTTTCTTATATTTTTCAGAAGTAATAGCAGGTGAAGGATCCTCCAGTCGGCCCTTTTTCCATGTCAATGACTAATATTACATATACATTTACTTATATACATTCACAGTTGATGGCAATTAATGATTAATTATTTTTATACAGTTCTCCGTAAAATTGAGCACCCTAGAGCCTGTTGTGTTTGAGTTTGAACACCATACACTGGTTGCAGATATCCCGATTCAGCTGCACTCTGAAGCAGCAAAAGTTTGGGACAAACCCCACTTCGGTAAGGCCTATCTAGATAATCAAATTCATGTAATTATTTGATTTTAAATTACAATTATTTTTTGTTAATTCCAAATATATTTATAATAAATGTTTTTTTGTGCTTCAGTACATCCCGATGGAAATCGTACCACTCCTACCAAATGACAAGACCCAGGTTGTGCTGAGGTGCTACATGAGAGAGACGCATGAACTTCTCTAGGGGTAAGAAGATCAAGGCCCTGTCCCCAAAGGGTTTTTCTGAGTTCCTTGTCGGCAATTGTCTGTGCATTAGGGACACTTCGAGGTCATAGAAAGCTAGGAGGCCAATTGTCATCAAGGTCAACATAATCCGAGCCGATTGAGTTTATTACAATTTCTGTATTATTGGACATAAGAAAATTTTTATTCAAATTTGTCTACTGATTGTAAGGATGTTTTTATGACTAGTTTTTTCTAATAATATAAGTAACTTATTTGAAAAATAATTGACTAATATGTGATTTGATTTATACATTATATTAAAAACCATTGTCAACGAAGCAACCTAACACCATTTTCTACAATGGTTTTAAAAACCATTGAAGAATACTTTTGTAGACCAAAGTCAATCATTTTCAAACAAATTTAACCTCTAGAATGTAAGATACCACCGCCATCGATCATTCATCGCATTACATATAAACGACATATAATGCAAAGTCGGTTCTTATAAACAATATATGCGACATCGCACACTATTCGGTAAGAATATTTACTTCATTTTTTGAACTTTTTACTCCGGTTAAAAAATAATTGAGGTAAATAATATCTTTTACTTCAAAAAAATAACCGAGTTAAAAGAACTTTTTGCTTTGGTTAATTGACTTAAGGTATAAAACTCAGGTAAAAAGGCAAAGTTATAAGTGTTGTTTCTTATAGTGATAGCCACTCTCCATCGACGAGATGTATCATTAAAAGACAGTATCCTTTTGAAAAAAGAAACCCTATGGGTATCTCATCAGAAGATTCCCCAACAAGGGATAAGGTGAAAGCCTAAGTGGTGACGACCACCTGGATGAACCAAAGCCTGAAAAGGCAAACATCTCCAACGTTTTTTTTATCATAACACACTCGATATATCTCAGATTTAAGTCAATCAAGTTGCATTTTGTTCCTTATTCTCTTAAAATGTGTAAATATAATTTTCATAGCCCAATTTTTTTATGACTTTGTAAATTTCAAAATAAAAATGGTTGCACTCATTACCTATTTTCATTATTTTGATTTGACTTATTTTACTCATCCCAACAACCTTCGACTTATGATTTGTTAGTTTTATACACTTGGTGAGAGTCCTATTGTAAATATGGGAAGGGGACATTTTATACTAATTGTTTTGTTCTTTTTAGCAGTTATTAGCAAGAATGACGGACGAAAACCCATTTGTCCCACTTTTTGTTGGCGATCGCAACAATATACCATTGATGACTAATCCCAATGGTTGATGTGGCAATCAACTGCATGAGGAACCACCAGACAGTTGGGTGCACGAACGGATTAAACCTGATGAACCTCTTGATCCTGATCAGTTTGTTACGATAACTCATGAGTGAAGTGCAACGATTGGAAAGATAGGTGGACAACCTGGCCAACACGACACCTCCATCATCCACCAAGGAAAATGGTCTTAACAATTTCGTTCGTATTTTTCATGGTTATGCCAATTTTTTGAGAACGAATTTGCCATTCATTGGAAAGAAAGCCACAACGAGGATCTTCTAGGAAGTATCGCAAAAGTAGGAAGAATTCCCGAATAATGGTAAACTTTGATTCATCAGAGAATTCATATTCTGACTGCCACATTAAAGTATTAAAATATGACATTATTTAACTTGATGGAGTGAACAATCCGGCAAAGTATCTTGATTAGGAACGACATATTGAAAACATGTTTGATCTTAACAACTATCGAGAGAAAGAGAAATTAAAAGTGGTGCATAATTACTTCACAAACTATGCGACTGAATGGTGGAATTTTTTCAAAGAAATGAGATCATATGCCAGGAATAAGCCAACTGCAGCTTGGCAAAGATTGAAGACCGAGCTTCGCTTATAACATGTTCCACCCACATACCTGATAGAACAAGTTTCATACATAAGAAATATGAAGCAAAGAAATTGATGTGTGGATGAATACCGGAAAGATCTTGAAATGACAATGAGACGGGTTGGAATGAAGGAAGATGAAGCATTTGTGAAGAATTGGTTTATAGGAGTAAACTTCCAAGTGCCGGTTAAGCTTCAACATTATGTGTCAGTTTACTGGTGAAAGAAAGGTTGGTTGAAAGCACATTAAGACCAAAAAACACTACATAGTTTGTGTTTTCCAATCAAAGGCCAGAGTTTGATTCAGGAAGCTCCAGTTTTGGCTGAGGCTAAGCGAACATCATCGGCGGCCGTGGTCCATCTTAGTTCTATGAAAATCCAAATTATAGCCCTAATGAACTAACAGTCCAACAAAAATCCAAATAAGTCTATTTCTTCTTCATCAAATACAGTTTCTTCAAAGACTCATACTTGTTTTAATTGTAATGAAAGAGGCTATTTGCGATCCAATTGCCCCCAGGCTCGGATCATGACAACACTGGATGAAGAAGACGTGAAAGATGAATATGTTGATATGTCTGCACTTCATGAAAGTGAAGAAGAAGTTGATGAAGATATCACCATTGATGACCAAGGTAAGAAAAAGCCGGAAAGACAAAGTAACTTTGTGTCACTAAGGCTCTTAAATGCGCAAGTGACTGAATCAGAGGTACAATGTTCCAATATTTTTCATACTCATTGCCTTGTGAGAGATAAGAATTTCTTAATGATTATAGATGGAGGATCATGTGCTAATACTAGTTCCATTTTTTAGTTAAATCCTCTTCATTGCCTGTTACTCAATATTCATCTCCATACAAACTAATTTGGTTAAATGGGTGTAGTGTACTTATGGTTACTGGACAATGCATGCTTAACTTTACTATCGGAAAATGCCATGATTCTATTCTATGTGATGGTATTTCTATAGATACTAGTCATATTTTGTTGGAAAGACCTTGGAAATTTGAAAGAAAATCTATTCATGACGTCTTCACCAACAAAATTACTGTGATCTAGGATATGGCATGGTTTACCTTGAATCTTGTTTCTCCGTTAGAAGCTTTTTAGGCTCAAAAGCACAGATGAAAGTCGATAGAGAAAGAGTGATGATTGAGTTGTAGCGAGCACAGATCGACTCACTTGTGAAACGAACCATTCCGCCAGAACATACCGTGCCCTATGTAAAATGGATTATGCCTCCCATATGGATTGTGCAACCTACACGAACCGTCCCTCCAGAATGGGTCATGCCACCTACACTGACTGTTCCTCCAGAATGGACCGTGCTAAACCTTAACACGATCGTGTTAAAAGTTAAGTCGATGAAGGATCTAGGTAGGTCTTCTAAATCCCTATATTCACATTCGACTCATTTGCCTTAAATATTTATGATGTGATTTGAATTATCACCATATTCTAATCATAATTTTATGCTTCGACGAGGGATGTTAATCATACTTTAACTAATAACACTTTCGTTTTAGTCTTGTTTTTTTAAGGAAACTTATTTCGCCAAAGATGATATATATGTGCATGTGCCTACATAGTTTGCTAAAATTTTATAGAATTTTGAAGATGTCTTTCCTACTGAACTTCCTAGTGGTCTACCTCCAATCTGAGGCATAAAACACCAAATCGACTTGGTGCCGAGTTATGTGCTCCCTAATCGTCTGGTTACAAAGAAAATCCAGGTGAAATGAAGAAATTGCAGAGGCAAGTTGATGGTATTCTATAGAAAGGGTATGCGGTGAATCTTTAATTCATTGTGATGTACATATCATTTTAGTTCCTAAGAAAAGTAAAATATAGCGAATGTGTATTGATTGTCGTGCTACTAACAAGATAACTATCAAGTATCGACATCTAATACCTAGGTTAGATGATATACTCGAAGATTTGCATGGTTCTATGATTTATACTAAAATCAATCTAACTCGGGGTTATCATCTGTATCGTGTTAAAAGGGGTGATGAATGGAAACTTATTTAAGACTAAATTTGGATTGTATGAATGGGTCATTATGCCTTTTGGGTTAACAAATGCTCCTAGTACTTTTATGTGGTTGATGAATCATGTCTTAAGAAAGTATGTTGGTCGGTTTGTTGTGGTTTAATTTGATGATATATTGACGTATTCTAAATCAATTGATGAACATATTAAGTATGTTGAACACGTGTTTTTTGCATTTTGGGATGCTAAATTATATCCGAACATAAAGAAGTGTATTTTTTGTGGTTTGGAAGTTGTTTTTCTTGTATTTGAATCTAAGATCGAAACCATTAAACTTGGCCAACCCCTACCAACGCAAATCAGGTGCGTTCTTTTCATGGTTTAGCTAGTTTTATAGAAGTTTTGTGCGTGATTTCTCTACTATTGCTGCTCCTTTAAATTAACTGGTTAAAAATATGTTAAATTTGTTAGGGGCGAGAATCAATAGAATACTTTTAATTAATTGGAATTGCAGTTATGTCATCCTCGTGTTCTTGCTTTACCTGATTTTGACCATTTTTTGAGATTCATTATGGTGTTTTTGGCAAGAAAATCAACCTATAGCTTACTTTAATGAAAACTTAAGGGAGGTGCTCTTTACTACCCGGTTTGTGACAAAGAATTCTATGTTGTTGTGTGTGCTTTGGAAATGTGGCAACATTATTAGTTACCGTGCCATTTTTTTATTCACACTGATCATGAGTCATTGAAATATTTGCAATGTTAGTTGATGTTGAATAAGTGTTACGCTAAATAGGTTAATTTTATTGAAACTTATTCATATGCTCCTAAGTATAAGAAATGTAAATATAATGTGGTTTTTGATGCTTTGATTCGCATACATGCTTTGATTACATGTCTTGATTATGCTCTTCCACGCTTTAGGGTTATGAATGAATTATATATGACTGATCCCTACTTTTCATCTGTTTTTAATGCATACAAAAATAGTACTTTTATAAGTTCTATAGGTATGATGGTTTCTTGTTCCGTGATAATTAACCATGTGTTCCTCAATGTTTTATGCGTGAATTACTTTTTCAGGAAGCATATTTAGGTGGTCTTATGGGTCATTTTGGTGCACTTAAAACTTATAATCTGTTCAATGAGTACTTTTATTGGTCGCACTTGTATTGATTGCTTGAAGGCTAAGTCGACTACTAAGACTCATGGACTTTACACACCTTTATTTGTTCCTAAACATCCTAGGATTGATATTTCCATGGGCTTTGTCCTAAGTTAGCCAAGATCTCAATCACGTAACGACTCTATCTTTGTTGCTGTTGATAGATTTTTGAAAATGACACATTTTATTCCTTTTAGGAAAACCAATAATGTGAAGCATATGGTAGACTTATTCTTTAGAAAAGTGGTTCGGTTATTTGGAATCCCTGCAAGCATAGTTTCTGACCACGACGTTAATATTTTATTCTATTTCTGGAATACACTATGGCGCAAACTGGGATTTTTTTTTATATTTTTAATTACAAGTTATACACATATTGATGGGGACAAACAAAGGTCACCAACCGTACTCTCGACACTCTTCAAAATGCCTTAGTACAGAATAATTTAAAGAATTGGGGTATGTGTAATAATGGATAATAAGGACTGCTTCTAACAGATATAAAAATTTCCTGAAAGTTCCTTAGGTGATGGATGGAATAGATTAAGAGACTCTGAACAGATTTTGAGTCTCTTCCTAGTCAATGGGCTATTGAACTTGGAGTAACTATTGTTTCAAGCAACGATCAAAGAAGATTGCGGCACTTTACCGATGTCGTGTTCGAGCTCATAGTCATCAGAGTTTTAGAAGTTGAAGGGCTCCCTTGTTCACTACTGTTAATGTCGATTCTAGATATCTTCCACTCGTCGTTCTCCTCTAGTCCAATTTGTACCTAAGTCTACAACACTGACAGACTTAGGTCAGGCAGGCAGGCACAGAGTTGTGCATGCTCCGACACTTCGATCAGCCATGTTTGTCATGTAGAGCGTGCATTGTGAATAATGTATTATTCCTGAGATATTACCTTTTTGCACATTCTTCTTCCTAGATATATGTGTTCGACGGCTGATGTGATAGAGCCGCCCCATCATGCCTTTTGTTTGGTATTCCTTCCTCCGTAAGCCTGGCATGTTTGCTCGCTTATTTGGTGGGCTGAATAGCCAGTATTAGGCCTTTCTGGCCCATACCTTATCAACTACCAATTGCAGTGTTGATTTGGGGAGTCAAGAAATCCAGCCCACTGACTTTTTTTCTCCAGCTTGAAGCTCGCAACATGGTCAAGAGATAAAAACCAACCAGCGAGAAATCAACCTTTGAAAACATCCGAAAAGACCCTTTATTAATGCCAATTAATTTCTTCATCCTAGTTAGGTCAAAGGTTATGATGTTAATATGTAATTTGGTTGCTTGTACGTAGTCTTTTAAAAAAAATCGTGGGCCTTTGCTTTCTTCTCATTAACAGCATCGAATACAGGCATTTTTACTGATTTGAATTTAAAGCCCATGTTCGGGGTTAATCCTGTCGCAATCTTCTCTTTAACTAGCGATAATTTCGTTGTGATCTGCTCTAGGGGCGGAACCAGGGGGTGGAGAGGGGGTGCTGGCGCCAGCCCTAAGATTCGGTGGCACGAAAATTAGGTCTAGCCGCCACTGGGAAATATGTTTTTCATCCCCCCATTGAACGGCCAGCTCTGCCCCCTGTTCGTCTTCTCGTCGAAGATAATGATTGCCTACTCTTTTTTGGCCTTCTGACATCAAAACGAAATCTGAAGGCCAAATATGGATTAAAACCCAATTGGGCCATTCAAACACCCTCTTTTGGGCCCGCCGTCAAGTTCCATGACCAAGCCTTTGAAACCCACTTCTTTTACAGAAGTACTGCTAACCAATAATTTACTGTAGAAAATTTTATATTCGGTAGTATAATCATACCCAATTACGGTACTAAATTACTTTTGTAGCTTTCCTCATATTAGTTTTATTACGCTAATTAATTAAGATGATAGGATCATAAGGGATTATTTATCTCATTTTAAAATTAATGCGGATGGATATGGTGATTTTTAAATTTTAAAAAATCATAATAAGGTGTATATTTTCAGTTAACTATGTTATTAAACTATTTATTTAATTTAAGACATAAATTGATTTCAATTAGATATACATTGATTTACGCATGCGATTTTCTCGCTAATTTTATATATATTATTTTTAATACATTAAATAACAAGATCGAATAATTGTAAGTGTGATTTGTCGTATTTGTAAAAATTGTAATATTTTATATTTTCTTTATTATTTAAGCGGATTTTGTTTGAATGTGTTGAATTAATATTTCAAAAAAAAATTCAGTGTAATTTTACGCCTAGAACAAAAATTACCAATATAATATAGCGTCCAATTTTTTTTTACGAGTGCAAATAAACTCCCCTAAAATACTGTCCTGGTTCCGCCACTGATATGCTCCATGGTCAGAGCAACTGGGACTTCCGCCGACATGATCTGCTCTGTATTTTCAATTACCGTTGCCGGAATGTCGGTATCCTCCCACCGAGGAGAGGATGTTCTCCACAGGTTCTGAGCATGTTTTTCCTCCCGCCGCTTTGAAGCAACCTGATGGACTGCATTTGAGCCCATTTAGCTTGATGATCCAATTCCTCCCCCCAAATTCATTGTTGGGCCTTTGACCTGTACTACAGCCTCATTTATCGCTATAAGCGGGCTCGCCTCCTGGTTAGCAATTTAATGAGACTTTTCCTGCATTACTTTTTGTTGTGTATTGCCATTACTACTCCCTGGATGAGTTCTGCTTCTAAAAGTTCTTGCCGATGTCAATTATGCATTACTCGAGGTCCTGGATGTGGGCACTGGTGTTTTTGTTGTAGCGAAGCAAGCTGGGGACCCATCCCATGGGCATTTAGTGTTCTCTGTATGGATATTTTTCGTGGGGCAAATAATTTTCGTACGTTTCATATGACCATATAATTCACAGAAATAGGGTAAGCGCTGATATTGTAAGTAGAATCTAAATATTTTATCTCTAACATTGGGAAAATCGTGAATTCAAGGAATGGACTTATCCACTTGCAATAACAACCTAATTTTCAATTCCACTCACATGAAAGTACCCGTTTAATTGCGTGCCACTTTGATAAAACCTCCGAAATCATTTCCCACAATTGTTGTTAATTCTAAATGCGTCAGAACTGGAGGAATTGAGTGTGCATGCTCCCAGAAAGGGAACGCCTTGAAAGATACCTCTTGATATGGATCTCTTTACGAAAACTCTGAATTGCGGAAATTAGATCTTTGTCTACACTAAGGTTTCGCCCAACCTAGTATAAACGAACGAAATTCAAGCGTCTAGCCCGCATGGTACAATCAATTCCGACTTGCTCTCTAAATAGCCTGCAGGTTTAGATCATAAGGTTATTGGTACTTAATTAACCCGCGGGATTAAGCAATAATGAGGACGCTCGCACGCAATGAGTTTAACTCAAAATTTTGAATATTTGATTGATAAAAAATTGTTAAAATTCTTGAATGCCTCCCCTAATTATAGAGTGAAAATCAGTAATCACAAAGAATACAGGATTCTACAGAAACCTAGTTCAAAGAGGATTTGTCTTCTTTATCCTAAAATAACTACAACTAAATGTCCTAATCTATAATCCTAACATAGTTAAATCTCGGCTGAAATTGTAATGTCATAGCCGAAATTAACAAATTAACTAACTAACTAATAGTATTCAACCAAAAATCTACCTATTACAAGTCCCATGTGACCAAATGTTAGGATTTATAAATTTATAAATCACGACTTCTTTCTTTTGGGCTTCTGTGGGGCTGCTTTCTGCATTTGACCATCGTAAACATGCATTTTCATATGTATACACAATCTCATTTAAAAAACCTCGTGGGAAAAAGAGTATTGTGTATTTTTTGCAAAGTCTTCTATGCTTTCCTGAAAATCATAGTCAAATGTTTCTTGGGGATATTTTTCATGCACACGATGTACTCCTTCCACGTGTCCATGATTGAAATTATAAATTTACTCCAAACGCTGAATTCCATTTTGATATTCGTATCATTCCCTCCAGGGTTGAAAAGTTATCCTCAAAACGGGAATCATATAACCTAGAAAAACATCCTCGAATTCCTGTAACAACTTAACAAACTGTGAAAGCATATTTGCAGGCATATCTTCTTTGGCATAGTAACTTTCTTTCATGTATAATAAAAGAACAAAAGAATGATTAGTCAACACATGATTCACATCTCATATTGAAGCATTACACGATTTACCAGAGGCAATAGATTGTTCATGCCCCATCATATAAATAGAAGATAAAGGACTAAGATGTGAAGACAAGACTTTATGCGACTTTTCATAATCATTCTGCAACTTACCTGTCTTACATGCCTTATAATCAACTTGGAACTTGTGTGTGGAAACATTTACTGTCTCTTTGTCAGAATCGACAGTCTTGTTATCAACATCACTTGCTCCTTGTGGGGTAGTAATTTTGGCAACTTCTCTATCATCAATGATGACTACCTAATCTACCTGTTCTTCGTCACTGTCATACCGTGCAGGCATATCATCATCTTCCATCTCCTCCATTGTTGTCATCATTTGTTCATGAGGATAGTTATCGCGAATATGTCCTTGTTCATTGTAATCAAAACATGTAGGGGTGTTAGAAGAAATTATATTTGACGAAGTAGAAACTGACTTGGAATTTGACTAGATGGTTGATTGGATGAAGTCATTTTTCGATCAATGGGTTCAAATAGTGGATTTGAGTATGTTTTGGTCAAACTGGAGTTTTCTCGGTCACTCATATTTGAATTTCTACAACCACTGGTCGAATTAGGGTTACTGAAATCAGAGACTCGCCTTTGACTATCATAGCCAAAATTAGAGATTCCTCTGGGCCTTAATGTCGACTCATTGACCAATAAATCTTGCATGGACATGTGATGTTG
Organism: Rubia peregrina; assembly: GCA_032355705.1. NCBI lineage: Eukaryota > Viridiplantae > Streptophyta > Magnoliopsida > Gentianales > Rubiaceae > Rubia > Rubia peregrina. The sequence continues at coordinate 17,151 of JAULKK010063717.1, forward strand.
GTTTGAACCAGAACTTGCAGGTCTTCTCTTAAACCTTCAATAAACTGATATTTTATATAGGCATCATCTCCTCTCATGCCAACTCTTCTCATAACTAATTCAAGATCTTGCTAGTATTCATCTACAATGCGATTCCCTTGCTTCAAATTACTGAGATAAGAATGTTGCTCAATCAAATATATTTGTGAAATATAATATAATCGAAGCTTGGCCTTCAATCTCTCCCAGGTGGAGATATATCTTTTACCAGCTCGCTGTCTTGATTCTTTCAAATTCTCCCACCAGTCTGTAGCATAATGGGTGAAAGAATATTGTGCAACCTTGATCTTGTCTTTCTCACAGTAAATGTTAAGATCAAATAGGTTCTCGATCTTCCTCTCCCAATCCAAGTATTCCTCAGGATTGTATCGACCATCAAATCTAGGAATATGATACTTCAAACCTTTGATGTCACAAGAAGATTCAACTTGTCTTGTAGAACGAGGTGGTGTAGGATTGACCAACTTATCTACCTTCCTAGACAATCTCTAACATTCTCTTATTATGGAATTCATGACATTCATTATAGGTCGATTGTTGGGACTGCCAACAAAAGGAGAGATGAACGGATCATCCACCACCTTGGTTAAACTGCTAAGAAAGAACAAACGGCTAGAAAAAAATTCTCCCCTTCCCTTTATTTGATAAGGTCACTCACCAAGTGTATATCTTTCACAACTCATAAGGCGAAGACTTACAAGGGGACAATTCAATCAAAACAGCCGCAACAAAGCAATCTCAGGAGTATAGTACTGCAGAACTTATTTCGAAATTTGAAAATAGATAAACTCATAAAAAGGCTCTACGACTTGGATTTACAAATTTTAGAAAGAATAAGGAAAACAACTCAATTCAAATGGCTCAAATCGGATCTGTAACGAAGAAGTTATGATCAATTTAAGAACGCTATAAAGGCTTAGCAAAAATTCCGATAATGAAAAACGAATTTCTAAAATTAAATAGGATTAAGAAGTTTAACCCCAAATTCTTTAAGAAATCTAAAGTACTTGAATAATTGATGATCAAGATGAATTCTTGCTTCAACCCAAGCCCCCTATATATAGAAACTTAATTTTCCCCCGCTCACAAGGATTTGGTATTTATTTTTTCTTTCTCTCTTGAATTGGATTTTTCCTCTTTTTTCTCCTTTATTTTGCAGCAATAAATCAAGCTCTTTTTCAAAAATAAACCACACAAGTCCCATATTCTTAATCCCAAAATTTTTTTCCCAAAAATTACAAAACAACCCCCA
>JAULKK010063820.1:0-18441 GCA_032355705.1 Rubia peregrina
TATATATATATATATCTAGGCTTATATTCACCCTTGTATGCATAAATGCTTGGGAATATCCCTCTTCTCTGTGGACGGCCCCAACTTGCCAATCTATCTACTTAGTTGTATTTAGTAAGCACTTTGGGCTTATAAATTGTATCTTTGAGAGGTACATCGACAACCTCCCATTATAACAACAATGTTGGACTGGGTGAAATTCAGGAATCCTCCTTGATTTGTAATTACCATGGTATCTAATAGAGGGTTCTTTTGAATTTTTCTTGGGGGCACTTTAGTGAGTAGGTTGTGAGCGTCAAGAATGTAGTCAAATTATACAAGTGCCTTTGTGAATCAACCACTTCACTGTGCCGCTGCCCAGACATTGTCTTTAATAGTTTAATCTCAAACCAGCTCGTTGTATTTTATTTAACTATAAATCCTTGTCTAATGTGTTCTGTATTAGAGCTTGCAAAGAGCTAATCATACTCAAAGTAATTAATAAGTTCATGACAGTGAAACTTATCTTACAACTAATTAAATTTAGTCGAACTGTGGTTATTGCATATATTAAGTTTTTAAGGTCTTGTGGATTTTGTAATGTTTGTGAATTTTAGATTTTCTTGATGATGGAACTTTGATTCCAAGAAATACAACAGTTTTATTACGCCACATACCTGCTCAAGCTTCACTACCTATTATTACAGCACCGGTTCCCGAACATGACAAGAACTATCCTAATCCTCTTTATTATTCGTTCTTTTGGGTTAAATCGTTTTTAGAAAGAAAAAATATATTCCCATGTTTTGGTTGTTATGGAACATTCTTGCAGTGGTCAACACTATAAAATATGACCTTTCAGCGAGACCTCTACATGAGAGAAAGAAGGCATACCTAGACTACAACATTTCTAAAAATTCTCATTTGAGTTGAGTTTGTTCTTTATGCTATCTGTTGCAGGCTGAAAGTGGATAATGATTATGGGGGTGGTCAAATAGTAAGGAGTGGTCATGTAGGAGTACATTCATCCGAAATGCACTATGCAAGATAATTTTACAACAAAATGTTTTGAAATGTCTGGTACATTTGGAAGAATTATAACCATAAGAGTGACTTCATGATTGTAGCCTGATGATTTAGAATGGGATGAATTCAGAAATGATTTATATGCAATTCCTGAAACTTTCCAATCTCAATCAGGGATCCTGTTCAGGATGCCCCTTCCCCAAGTGAAATTGACAAGGATAGTAAGATTAAAGCCTTGATTGAGACACAACCTTAGACTGGCAGTGGTGAGAACTTACTAATTTTTTCCACTATCTGTTGTGATTGGAATTATCATAATTTTGTGCTCATTGACTATTTTTCTTATTTGTGGTGTTCTCTGAGTATCTTTATTATTGAATTTCAGCCAATCCGAGGATGGCTTTGGTTATGGTTGAGGCTTTGGACGTGGTATGAGTGGAAGGCCGTGGTGGTTTAGGTGAGTCTTCTTGTCTCCAACTAGATTTAGATTGGCCTTGCTTGTTTAGGTTTTGGGAACTTTGTTATCTACATATAACCAAAAATGCTAGTAAGTGTAATTTATCTATGACATCACAGCGCTGCAACGGTATCATTCTCTCACAGGTTTTTGACTTAGATATGGCTAGTAATCTGAATCGCCGAAGTCCTCTGCACACTGAATCTTGTAAATTCATGTTCTAAATTTCCACAAATCTGTTACATTTCTTCACATAATTTTCTAGAGTTAAACTTGATTTTTGAATAATGAACAATTTTCTGCCAGATTCGCTAGAATCGGGAGAAATGGCCATACCGTCGTGGATTTTGCGGGAAGAAGTTTGGCCGAAAAAACTAGTTTAACAATAATTCATGGCTTACCGAATGGTTTAGCTTATTTGATTTTAGCATTTCTACCATATTCTCATCAATCGTGACTGAAATCGATATGTAGATTGTGGAGATTGAGTAATTTAACTTTCATTTCCATCATGTTTCAATACGTAGCATATCCTACTGATCATCTCGGTGCACCATCCTCTGCATCTAGATTTTATTTTGTGGATTTTAGATGGGAATTTGTCTTTTATTCTGATTCGATTACTTGGTGTACTACTGATATGAGAACTCAAAATTGTCTTTGGAAGTTGACTAAGAAATTTTCTGTTGTCAGCCTTATTTCCGTTACGTTATCTTATTGCTCTGCGAGTTTTGTCCATGTTCGAGGTCTCTCAATGGCTCCAACTTTTAATTTCCAAAGAAACCATCTTCGGCATCAATTGCTAATAAGAAGCTTCACTCTCTTAATGAAGTTGTTCATTTGTCTCAGAACTGTGCTTATTGCTCTAATTCTTGAATTGAAGATGGCCATGTATTAGTGGAGAAACTTTGCCTCAAAGAGTATATGTTCTCACTTGATGACGTGGTTGTTTTTTAGGTAATTTCCGTCATCCTAATGTGGTCGCATCTTCTTTCCTTTTGGCAGTATTATTTTAAATGTTGTTGAAAATCCAAAGTTATAGGTATTTTTCGGTTCTATGTTATTGAACTTAAGCAAAAGTGTGTTCTGTTGATGTACTGAGTTTGCAATGCTATGGTTTGAGCTTTATTTTAGCAGAATGTTGAGATCTGTAGAGAAATTCGTGTTTATGTTAGCCTGAATGTGATTTGTTAAAGATAGGCTATTGTACAGTTTGTTGGATCATTGAGATCAACTTGTAAGCAATGAGTACTGCTGCTAATGTTATGATTTAGTTTGACTTCTTGTGTATGACTGAACACTGGAATTTTATTTTAATTGCAGATATGACTTGATATTGTAAATTAGTGTAGAACTATGTATAGATTATACGATGCATTTTTGTTTCCACTTATAATTTAGAATACTATTGTTGTGGTTCGATGTTTCTCTACCACTAAAAGTTGTGTGTGATTGCGACTCTATGCAGTATCCTAAATAATCCATGAGTAAAAACATGTCATTGTTGACATTCATTAAACGGTAATTGAGGTCACTGTAGGTGTCTTCGCTGTGTACCTTAAGACGTGGCATGCTGACATATTTGAATGTTTGGAGTTGAAATTAAACCATGGAAAGGTATGATCCAGTTATAGAAATGTCTCTAATTATTTGTTGACATACTTTCTATTTTATTCCTTACTCTACTATAATACATGTTACCTTTTGAGCTGGGGATTCAATGGTTGATTAAATTTTTTTGAGTCCTTTCCAATCCAGGAAGAGCTCACAGCTCGGGATCTGTTGTATGCTCTTTGGGTGCCTGACCCCTTTCTATTGTGAGAGTGCATGCACATCACCATTTCTTTGACCTTTACTTTTGATGAAATTATGCTGGCTAATTAGTAATTATTTGAAGTTGGTGTGCTAAATTGTAAATATTAGAAGTTGATTTGATGAATTACAAATATTAAAATTTTGAGGGGTTAAATTGTAATCATTGAAAATTCTTTTTTATGCTCAACACATTTTGCGACGCTTGTAGATGTAGCTTGTTTTAGCGATGCTTTCAGCTGTTACACTCATGTTGACATCCTTGCATGTCCTAATTTTTGTGACACTCATGTGTATCACAGTATTTTAGTGATGCTTAAGTCTGTCACAGTATTTTAGTGACACTTATGCATGGCACGATATTTTAGTGACACGCTAAATAGAGTCACTAATCATTTTAGCGACGCTTTTAAGTGTCTGTGCTGTTAAAAAAGATGTCACAACATGAGATATTTTTTTAGTGAACGGAAGAATGTGGTCACTTGGAAATTATTTCCAATTTCGGAAGTAGTATGAAATCATGAAGTTACCTGTGTGGAGTTTGGTTCAGATAGTGGCATGTTGCCGTGATGTATTAACCCACCCAATAACCTATATATAATCATTTAATAAACAACTTGAAAATTTTCGAATCGCTAGCTTTTGATATCTGAACTTATCTCAGGAATTTGGTAAACAAGTATATCCTTAGAGGCCACACCAAATCATTGAAAGGTATCACTAGCAATTAAAAACCTGTAAATGTTTTGGAGAAAAAGAAATTTGATATGGATCAATGTACTTGAAAATCGACATGAAAATATTATCGGTAATTGTACAAAACATGCTAGGCCAAATCTAGAAGGAGTATGATCGCTTGGTGATTGAAGAACTGCTACACTCTTGTCCTATATTTGCTTGGAATTCCTTTCTAGCAAGACAAATTTCCCTTCGGAACTAAATCAATTCCTTCACTTTGGCCGTCATTCCATCGCAAACATTCACTAATGTGCCCATCCTCGTGTCTGCTAAAAAAACATGAGATAAACAATAAGTTGCATTAAATTAGTAGTTTGTGAACAATAATACACCAACATTTTTTTTATAGTGACAAACCTGGCTAAGTGTCACATGGCCTTTTGTACTTGTCCCATTTGGCTTTTAGCTTCCACTTCTCATGGTTGAGTACCCAAATACTTTCGGTCATACAACTTGCATGAAAACTCCTAGCTCTTAATGCAATGGTATGGTTATTTTCTTTTATGATCCTAGTAATGAGACTTAATAAGGCAAATTCTTCGCACGCTTCTTGGAGTTCACGACTGAAGCCATCACGTGTTGCAATATAGTGTATCCAAGATTGATTTTCTCCCTTGGATTACATAGTAGAATAACATGATGGTTGTGACCGTTGGTTCAAAGATATGGCCTCCCGTTGGTACAATACTCCTTGCAACCATATTTTACACATCCTTTCTTCAATCGTTTTGAAATTTAACTTATAGGATTCATCTTTGTCGAAATCATTCTCCCCATGACCGAATACAATGGACCTAGTGTTACAAAATCCAACAACAGTGGATCAAATCTGCATTGGCCAATATACTATTCTTATGATTTGTTTTCCGGAAACGTGTAAAACTTCCATTGATTTCCATAAATTCCTTACATTCTCCTTTACAAACTATCTTCCTCTATTCATATTCTAACATAAACTTAGCACAATTTTTTAAAACTTTGGTATCTCCTAGCTCCTATACACAATACCCTCCAAAAATCTGTTTTAAAACATCCCCATCCCTCGGTTTTTTTTATTGAAACAGTCTTCATTTTCCACTACGAAATGCCATATACAGTTTCAGTAACAGCAAGCTTCATCATCTGAGTTTTCCAACCTTTCCCATTGCATTGCTAAAGTAACCAAACTATTGCTTCACTCAATTCTCTTGGTTTCCTCTTCCTTTGCATCCCCCTAAGCACTGCTGCCCAAATTTTGTTCATTTTCCTACACTTAAAGAACAAGTGCTGTATAGACTAATTATCATCACATAATACATATGACACAACATCCACATTATGAATTTAGCCCTTGGTCTAGCATTATTTCCAAATAAAAATTTCCTCAATTTAGTTTTTGGCATCTTAGTTTTCAAGCCATGATAGACCTTTTGGATACTGAATTTCATCACCTATTTTTTTGCTTTAACCATACTTCCACATCTTGCATTTTGTTCCGGCATTTAATAATGTTTTAACTAACCATCACACAACTTTCATGTCATCACCTTATTTCCCTTTATGTAGTAAGAATGGATCCATTTAATCCATAATCTGTCAGACTTTCTGCAAAGTTTCCATAATATCTTACTCATGCTTGCATAGGTCTATTCAATCAGTGAAATAACATTCAGTCCACATGAGTTCTTAGGTTCACAAATCTTCTCCCAGGCTGTTGGTGATTTCCTAATTATATTTTCCCCTACACTCCATAGATAGGACCTGCACAAAGCCTCGATATACTTCAGAATAGCTTTTAGCATAGGGAATGCCTGCAACCAATAGTTGGTTACTGAAAAAGAGCACACTTTTGATTAGTTCCAGCTTGTCTGCATAGCTCAAAATTTTAGCACTCCAATGTTTAATTATTCCAACAAATTTTTTCTATCAATGGCTGGCACATATGAATAGTGAGCTTCATGCTAGGAAGTGGAACACCCAAGTAATTGAATGGGAAACTACCCTCTTCAAATTCAGTAATGGCAGTATTTTCTTCTTTTGTTTATCCTCCATTCCCCCAAAGTACACCCTACACTTTCCCTTACTCACTTTAAGTCCTATTGAATGTTTAAATTTATGATAAGCTTGCATCATCACTGATACTGCTTCTTCCTCACCCCTAGACATCACTAAAACATCATCAGGAAAATTCAGATTTATAATCTGCAATAATTCACATCTCGGGTGGTACTTAAATCAGATTTATGCTCAACACTTTGCAGGCATATTGTCATATACTCCATGACAAGTACAAATAGTAATGGAGAAATATGATCCCCTGACTTAATCCTCTCCTAGATTGGATGAAAGCAGTGGGTTTTCCATTCACCATATACCTGTAAAATATAGATCTGACCCCCACCATCACCCAATTTGTAAACTGCTAAGGTATTCCCATGTATTTCAAGATTTCCTTCATTGCATCCTAATCAACAGTGTTATACGACTTTTGAATGTCCATTTTAATTGTAAATCTAGAACCCCCTGACTTCCTGTTATATCCTCTCACTAGCTCATAAGTCATCATAATGTGATCATGTATGCTTCTATCAGGCACAAAAACTACTTGATTCAGTTGGAAAACTTCATTAATCACCTTACTTAGTCTATTAATTAGGATTTTGGATATAATCTTTTACAGCATTCTGCAACAAGATATAGGCCTTAAATCCTTAACTTTCACAGCAGCACGGTGTTTTGGAATAAGAGTAACCAAATTTCCATTTAATGCTATATACAATTATTTTTCAAAAATTTCTCCCACTGCCTACATCATATCCTCATTCGCTACAATCCAGTTGTCCTTTGAAAACTTTGAATTGGACCCATCATAGTTTGGTGCTTTCATGTTCCCAACGATTTTTAGTGCTCCCTGAACTTCTTCCTGCATAGTTATAGGCTGAATCATATTTCTCCTGCTAGTGTTGCTCTGTATTCTTCCTCTTCTGATCACCTCTCTGTCCACACTTTCTGATCTGCCTGCCTCTTTACCAATGAGTTGCCTGTAAAAATCTAGAACTTCAGCCTCCATATCAGCTTATCTATGATGACAATATCATCTTCCTTCTCCATCTTTTGCAGGCTAGTCACTTTATTTTTAGCTTTGACTGAAACATGGAAATAATCTTATTCCAAATCACTGCAATAGTCTCCATAATCACTTCAATATTTAAACTGTTCGCACCTCCTCATCTTTTCCTCGTACACTTTTAATCTAAGCAAGGAAGGATCTGAAACCCCAGGGTCCATATTCTCCACCACTGCTTCAGGAAACTTTCTAAACCATTTTGTGATAGCCACTACTCTGTGAATTCTAGAGTAAATAACACCATTAACCTGCATATTAGGCCAAGTATAGTATTCTCCCATACTGTCACACTCATTGAGACCTTTTCTAAACATCATTTGCTCAAAATCCACAAATTCATTCAGTTGTACCTCATTTCCACCAATCCTAACCTCAGTTTTAAGCATATTGTTTAAATCCCCAAGTACAATCCATGACCCTTGGATATACTGTTGAGATTGTTCTATCTCCTTCCATAATGCTTTTCTCTGTTTCAACGGATTTCATGCATAAACTGTAGTGATCCAGAACAACAATTCCCCATCTTTTTTCACCTAACACAACATCATTTGATCAAATTTTTCTTTTTTTCTGAACTTCAGCACTTCTAAAATCCCACATTATCGATATTGTCCCATTTGAATTCTCCTCATAATTATAAAAAAACCTCTAGTTATAACCAAAACCTTTCATGATCATCTTAGCTGGTTCTTTTTTTTTTACTCTAGTTTCATAATTATAGCAAACACACAATTTATACCATTAACGAGGGGTTTAACCCCTCTCTAATTCGCTATTTTATTTAAACCCCTTACGTTCCACGCTGTAATCATGTTACAAAACCATTGTCAGCTGCGAGATCCTACGAAATCCCTAAGGCTTTAGGTTCTGTATCCTTTTCCCTTCCATTACTCCCTTCTACACTATATAGTCCACCATCAGTTTCTATTTTTCCACTTTCCCCAATATGAGGCATTCCTTCATCACATTTCTTCATTTTCCCTCAGTTTCTTGATGGACAACAGTCCAAACATTTTCCTCCACACCAATAATAGTCCATTCAACACCACTACCTATCCCATTTGCAACCAATCCCTCATTTACTCCATTTTCCTCCAACCTTCTTTCACCTTTTCCATCATCATTTTTATTTTTTGCTTGTCATTCCTCATTACTCTCCCTTTTCCATTCTCCCCTGGCCATACATGTCCTCCCATTTGACACTTACCACAAAGCAGTGGTCTCCTTTCCAGTTCAACCTCCTGATTAAAGACCTTCCCTTTAATGTCTTTTATAGCTATGCTTTCAGGAATCTTATGAGAAATATCATTTTCCACCAAGATCTTAGCATAAGACACTTTGAGTTTCTCTGTTTTGCATTCATTACTAAATAGTGGCTTGCCAATGACACTGACTATCTTCCTCTAACGTTTCACGCCCCAAAGATGAAGTGGCAATTTTGGCAGTTTCACCTAGTTCAGAAGTGGATATGGTATAAGGTCATCTTTGGCAATTTGGTAATTTCACCCAAAGATGAAGAACCATGTCATCTTTTAGGGAGAAATTATGTTTCCAGATCTGAAGAAACATCGCCATATTGTATATGGTATAAGGTCCGTTTCTTCAGACAGAATCTCTATCATCCTTGGATCGGAATCTTATAATAAAGTACTTCTCATTGTTATACAATAACTCCGATGTTGCAAAAAATGTCCAAAAATTCACCATGAATCTTTTCATAGCATTCATGATCAAGTTTCCCCCAAAAACATACATGATCAACAAGTTTTCCCGGTAATCTATCTTAGTTTTTACATCATCCAGCTCAATTTCAACTTCAACTTTCCCACCAACAACCTTAGGTGCTACGTAATAAATTTCAAACCATTGGATTGGACCTGATTTCCACTGATAACATCTACAAAAAGTTTCCCTTTAACTTTCCCATCACCATATCTATCCCCATTCACATGGATATTAGTTTTGGTAGTGTTTGTTACCTCAGTTTCCTCTGTAGTCTCAGCATTTGATTTTGCTTCTTCCACCAAATTGTCTCCATCAATATGTTGTTGACTATTAAGCACATAACTTCCCTCCCACTCTGTGTTACTCCACTCCTCTACCGGTAAGACCACCTCTTCCGTGGCCGGCCTCGCCCACGTTTCATGGTGGGAATGATTGCACGCTGAGTATGTTTTTTGCTTGCAATCACGTAATTCAAATATTAATGTAGTTTCAGAAATGAAATTCTCCCATATTCTTATTATTTTAATAAATGTTATTTAAAATTAATAAATGTTATAGGATATTTGATTATATCTATAACCTAGCCAATAATGTTTTTTGAAAAAAATTAATATTTCCCAAATTTGTGTGATCAAGATGATAAATTAAAAAAAAGAAAAATAGGACACCAAAAGTTGGTAAGGTGGAAAACCCAAATCGGGAAAAACCACATGACTATATAGTCCAAATCTTCCAATATATGAGGCTATAGTAGAGTTACAAATATCTCACCCAGGTAGAATGGATTACAAGGCTACTCACACTATAGTGGAACACTCACTAACTAGAGAGGGTGAAGACTCCTCCCTAACTCGTCACTCTAAGAGTGGATCTGTCACGCTAGAGAGAATGGAAGTGGCTATGGATTGGAGTGAATGTGATTCAATGATGAACTCTTCTCCAACACCTCTATTTATAGGTGAACTAAGCAAGTCTATAGAATTCTCATTCATCTACTCAACTACCATACTAAATGCTTGGATCCTTCTAGGAGGTAGTATATATTCTTCCCCAATTATCCTAGAAACATCTCTCTCTCTCTCTTCCATCAATGCAGAGTTCTATAATTAGAGAGGAAACCCAACAAATCTCCCCATTGTGACCTAATGAGAAGGGATCACCTTACTGACACCTTTGCAACAATCATCAAAATTATTACTTGATAATGCCTTAGTCATCATGTTTGATCAATTATCATCAGTGTGCACTTTTTCAAGTTGTAGCCATTTTTCTTCCAATGAATCCCAAATCCAGTGACGAATATCAATGTGTTTTGTTCGTAAATGGTAGGCTGAATGTTTGGCTAAGTAGATGACACTCTGGTTGTCACAAAAGTAAACATACTTCTCTTGCTTTAGTCCCAATTCTAGTAGGATGATCTTCATCCACAATATCTCATTGCAAGTTTTCGTGGTGGAAATTTACTCCGCTTCTATCATAGAAAGAGCCACACACTTTTGGAGTTTTGACTGCAAAAACACATATCCCTTGCAAAGGTAGTTAGATATCCCGATGTTGATTATCTAGATTCCAAGTCTCCAGCCATGCCTGCATCTGTGTATCCCTCCAATATAGGTTCTTGTTTTCCAAAGCACAAACACTGGTTGGTCGTTCCTTTGAGATATCGAAGTATCCATTTCAAAGCTGCCCAATGTTCCTTCATAAGCTTTGACAATTGCATACTCATCACACCAACCGTATGAGCAATATATGGCCTTGTACAGGTCATGATGTACATGAGACTACCGATAGCTGATGAATGGAACACCTCTCATTTCTTCATCACCTTTTGGACTTTATTTCTTGTCAAACTTGAAATGCCCTCCAAGTTGTATACGGATGTGTTTGTCCTTGTCCATGTTAAATCTCCCAATAATCTTCTCAATATATCTCTCCGGGGATAGCCATATTAGCCTTTCTGATCGATCACGAGTGATCCTCATCCCAACAATCTGTCTAGTCGTTTCCAAATCTTTCATAGCAAAAGAATTACACAATGCTTTCTTAAGAACAGTAATTTTAACTTTATCATGCCCAACAATCAACAAATCATCAACATAAAGCATGAGTATAAGAAAGTCACCTCTATAGTACCTCTTCATGAAGACAAAAATGATTAGTGTGAGTATCTTAAATATATGATGATTCATGAAGGATTCAAATTTCTTTTACCATTGGCGTGGTGCTTGTTTTAAACCATAGAGACTTCTTTTTTGGCGACACACCAAATGTTTTTTTCTTGGATGTATGAGTCCCTTTGGTTGCTTCATGTATATTTCTTCCTTAAGATATCCATGTAAGAAAATTTTCTTAACATCGAGTTGTTCAACCTCCAAGTCCAAACTAGCAGCGAGACCTAGCACAACTCGGATTGATGACATCTTCACCATGTGTGAAAATATCTCATCAAACTTTATTCCTTTCTTTTGATTGCATCCTTTAATAAAAATAAAGACCCTATACCTTGGATTGTGATTGTTTTCCTCGGTCTTGAGCTTGTACACCTATTTGCACTTTAGATCTTATTTACCTTTTCGTAGCTCAACAAGGTTTTAGGTATGATTATCATGTAAGGACTACATCTCCTCTTGAATAACCCTTTCCCAATCATCTTTGCGATCACTTACTATGGCTTCTTCATAGTATTGAGGCTCCCCGTCATTGGTGAGTGTCCCGTACTCATCTCGAGGGCACCTGGACAAATGTCGTCTGTCTAGTGGAACGTCGAGGCTCAGGTTCTACTCAATCATCTACTTCCTCCATTTCTCCACTGCCTATCTGAGGTTGATCTGTAGCCTGCTCTTCATTGATCTCAACTTCATCATGATAGCCCTCAACTCTTGTATCATCTCGTACCACCGAAGATGACATAGGATAAAAATGCCCTTTGGTCCGCCTAGTCTAGGCTTCTTGTGACATCTTTCAATCGCTAATCCTTGAGAAAGAAGACATCTCGGTTTGTGAAAATATTTTTCTTCGTCGAATCCCACAACCGATACCCAAACTCATATTTGGGTGAGCCAAGGTAGATGCACTCCTTTGTTCTTGAATCTAGCTTGGCCCGCTCATCCTTAGGGATGTGAACAAATGCTCGACATCCGAACACCTTTAGATGGTCGTATGATATCTTTATATTTGACCAAATATTCTTCGGTATGTCTCCATTCAGGGGTACCGAAGGAGACATGTTGATTATGTCAACACCGATCTTCACAGCTTCTCCCCAGAACGTCTTAGGGAGGTGAGCGTAAGACAATATGAACCAAACTCGTTCTTCAATTGTGCGATTCACTCTCTTGGAAACTCTATTTAACTGAGGTGTCTTTGGTGGAGTTTTTTCAAGTCAGATGCCATAGAACTTGCAGTATTCTTCAAATGGGCTGCAATATTCTCCACCATTATCAACTGTAATAGACTTTAGCTTCTTACATGTCTCACGTTCCACCCTTGCATGGAATTTCTTGAACACCTCAAGCACATGGTCTTTTGTTTTCAACAAAAACACCCATACCTTTCTCAAATTGTCATCAACGAAAGTAAAAAACATACAATCAGTGTGGATTAAGTCAAGAATATGTTCTCTCTTTTACATGGATATGCAATTTTACAAAAGAAACTCTATGTTGTTTACCAGATAAACAATCAGAGAATGGTCAAGTGTTGTACCTTATATGTCTTGGAGAATGTTTTTTTGGAAGAGGATTTTCGATCCCTTCTTGCTCATATGGCCGAGCCTCTTGTGCCATAGCTCCATACTTGAGTTCTCGTGACCTGCATTAACCTCCCTCTTGAAGATTTATCATTGCATGACATATAGGGATCCATATTTTCTTTCTTGACCAAAGACCATGTTGCCACTAGTGATCTTTCATTTTCTATATAAAAAATGGCTAGTCATCCCAGTATCGTCAAGCTTTCCTGCCAAGATAATTTTGAACCGCATTTTTGGATCATGTCTTACATCCTTCAACACGAGCTTGCGTCTCGTATTTGTATTCAAGGTGATGTTGCCTAAGCCAATGATCTTACTAGTGACTTCATTTCCCATTTCACAACATTAAAATCTCCACGTTGATAGGATAAGAAGAGCGCTTCATGTGGGCTAACATGGAAAGAGGCACCAGAATCACTGACCCAAAGGTTATCACCGTAGGTAATATTGACATAGTTGTCAATGACAAAGACATCGCCACAGTGCACAGATGCAAGAACAGTAGTGCTCCCATATTTCTTCTTCTTTGGGTCAATTTGGTCTTGTTTTACCATTTCATTCTTCTGGTCTCTCTTGAGATTGCAGCATTCAGCTTTCTTATTCCCCGCCTTACCACAATAGTAGAAAGTAACTTGGGAACGAGACTTTGACTGCCCTCGTGATTTGTCACGTCCGCCACTTCTATATCTTTCACGTGATTCACTTCTAACTCGATTCTCGATCACGTTGATCTTGAATAGCTAGATGTACTACGTTCCTTTCTTCGTGCTTCTTCATTGATTAATATTTCGATGACACCATCCATGGTAAGGCCCCCTTCTAGATCAGAGTTCTAAGCGTGACTGCCAAAGTGTCCCGACTTTCAGATAGTGAGCTTAGGAGCAACTAGGCTTGCAACTCATCATCGATTTTCATATCAATCTTTGTCAATTGATTCAAAAGCACCTTGAAGCTATTCAAGTGCTCGATCATATTTCTCCATCCTTGTACTCCAATTTGACTAATCACCTAACTAAGTGAGCTTTGTTACGTGGTGTCTTTTTTGAATCACAGACTCAAGTTTTGTCCATAGCTCAAAGCTATTTCTGTAACTAGAAACATGCTCAAACAAACTAAGATCAATGTACTTACAAATCATGACGACTGCCATACTATTCAGAAGTTTCCACTCTTTCTTGTTCTTTTACTCTAGCTCGGTCTCCTCCCTGATTGGTTCATACAAATCTTATAAAAATAGATGATCCTCCATCATGGGCTTCCAATAGACATAGTTCTTCGTTTTGAGCTTGAACATTTCTTCATCATGAGTGATACTTGCCTCCATATTAACTCCCACAAGAAAATAACACCGATCAACCTTGCTCTAATACCACTATTTGGAAAATTGATATTTCCCTTTCTGTATGATTAAGATGATAAATGAAAAGGAAAGAAAAATAGGACACCTAAATTTAGTAAAGCGAAAAATCCAAATTGGGAAAAACTGCATGACTATGTAGTCCAAAATTTTCACTATACGAGACTATAATAGGGTTCAAATATCTCCCCCAAGTAGGTTGGATAACAAGGTTACCCCCACTATGGTAGAACACTCACAAACTGGAGAGGATGAAGAATTCTCTCTAGATCCTCATTCTAACAGTGGATCTCTCAATCTAGAAGGAATGGAAATGGCTATAGATTAGAATGGATGTGATTAATGAACTTTTCTCCAACATCTCTATTTATAGGTGAACCAAGCAAGTATCTATGATTCTCTTCCATCTCCTCAACTACCATACTAAATGCTTGGAACTTTCTAAAAGGTAGTCTAGATTCTTCCCAACCATCATCCTAGAAACATCTCCTTCTTCCATCAATGGAGAGTTCTAGAATTAGGGAGAAACCCAACAAAAACAATCAATTTTCTTAACTTTTCTTCAAATAAATATTTTTAGAGTAATTAAAGTTCATGATTTTATTTAAGTTATAAAAAATAATCATTATTGTATGATAAATGATAGATGTTAAAGTCTGTAAAATAGAGAGTCAATTAAAATTATCAAAATTAAAGAATATAAATTTTACCTTTATAATAAATTTTAAGATAATTTGTTAGACTTGCTGTTATTAATTAGGTTAAACCATGTGAGCTTCTGACCTGATAGAATACAACTTAAGCTCTAGTGAGTTGATTCCACGTTACTATCATTTAAAAACAACATGACAGACAACTTGTAATGTGAGATTTGGATGTCGTATTCACCTTAAATACAGTCTAAGCTTAAATCCGTGAAACCGAGAAAATTAAATGAATTTAAGTGAAGGCCATTGGAGCCTCGGAGATGAAAAGGTGGAAGAAGCATTGTCAAATTCTCTTTATTCTATTTTCCCCAAAAATTCATCGAAGTGGGTTTGTGATTTATGGCTATCCCTATCCGTCATCGATAACCCATCGAAATGAAAATAAAGTGTTACAACAATAGTTCAAGTGACTTTTGTTTGGGGACAATTGTTTATTTAAAGGGTCTTCTACAAGAATAGATAGGATTTGACGCTCTAATAGAGATAAAAGGATTTGGACGGGTTAATTTAAATGGAAATTGGCCGAATTTTTAGTTGAACTGGTATAAGTTTCTTTGTTTGAATTATTTTAATGTTAATTAGAAGTGTGGACGGGCCAATTTTTGTATGTTTAATTTGTTGTTGCTATGATTGATTTTTTAATGGGCATTTGGTTGAGGTGAATCAGGAAAGGGAAATGGAATCAGAGATCTTGATTCCTCTTGTTAGTGTTTGGTTTATGGTGTATACATAGCCAAAGAACTAGAGGCTGCTGGCCCAACCCAATCTTCAACTGCGAATGAACAAAGATAAAGTGTATAATGTTCAAGGTTCGACCCAATGTTCAAATCAACCATGAACCGATAAAGGTGGAAACATGCATAAGTGGATTCAACCATAAACTGAGAAAGAGGGAATTAGGACCAACACTTAGCCACAAATCGAAAATGTAGTAACCACGATACAATCCACGATCTTAAACCCTAGTAATGCGGAGCCACGATTACGATCGACTATAAATACAAGGAGAGCAACAGTGGCTCAGGTATGTAAACTAAACTGAGAAATTCTGATTCTCTGAAGGAAAAACACTAACTTGATTGTCAGAGTATTTTCCTCAGAATCACTTCCGGGATCTGTTTTGCAAGGAGAGACAATATACGGTGAATGGAATTTACTTTGCTTGATCGGGAATACCACATCATTTGGCGCCGCCTATGGGGACAATTTTTTTTTCCAGTCTTTCATTCCATTCAAGGTAAACAACGTTGTTCACCAGAAGTGAAAAAAAGCCAGAATCACCACGCATAAGAACAAACAGCTGGATGCAATAAGAGAGCATGCATTCCAGCCAAGATAAAACATATGTCCCTAGTACTGAACATGAACACAGTAAGGAAGATATGGAGTACGATGAAGAGGAAGCAGAATCTTCTAACACAAATCAAGAAAAGGATAGGAGAGCATTCACAGCATTCTTAGAAGCAAATAGAGAACATCAATACAATCATTTGTTAGCCACTCTCAAGCCGAAATCCCCAAATATAATTCCAAAGCATGAAAGCCTTAAGTACGAGGATGAGTTAAGTGATATAGTGGCATACGATTATGCAGAAAAGTCACCATTGTCACCACATCTTAACAATTTCAAGATGCCAAAGGACTTTAAGCTGCCTTTGCATTTTAAAATCCATGATGAGACAACAGACCTGAAGGAATTCCTGCATTGCTATCGCAATTGCATGAGATTTTGTGATGTGAAAATTGAGTTAGTGTGCAAGGATTTCCCTATTTCCTTATAGGGAACAATGATTACATGGTACAAAGACTTACCAAATAGAAGCATTAAGTCTTGGGCAA
The DNA here is from genome assembly GCA_032355705.1 of Rubia peregrina. Lineage (NCBI taxonomy): Eukaryota > Viridiplantae > Streptophyta > Magnoliopsida > Gentianales > Rubiaceae > Rubia > Rubia peregrina. Next base: position 16,498 of record JAULKK010063820.1, read on the forward strand.
AGTTTTCAGATTTGTTTTTGGCATTTGTATGAGAAATAGAAATTCACCAAAACAATATCAGACCTTAACAACATAGCTCAGCGAAGTGATGAAAGTCTCGCAGAATGCCAGAATACGTTCATCACTGGAAGTTTGCAGGTTCGTAATATGTCGTTCCAATCCTCGTTGGGTGCATTTATAGGGGGCATGCGGTCAAGAGAATTTTACAGGGAGCTCACAAAGAACATGTCCAAAAACCCAAGGGAATTGCAAAAAATGATTGAACAATATATGCAAGAAGCAAATAACCGCAAGATAGTGCGGGAACAAGGCAAAAAAAGAATAATGGAGGATCCAGAGAGAGGCTTTGTAAAGAAAGGGAAAGGAAATATCCCATTCAAAGGAAGAGAATCCGGAATGCATGTCACACCATTCCAAGAAACACATCTTACAAAGTTTAGAAAAGAAATCTGGCAAGCGAACAAAGAGTTATTTTGTGAATCGATACCAATGATAGCTGCTCCAGAAAGGAGATCTAAAGAATACGATTGTACCTTCCACAAAGACCATGGGCATTCCATCTAATATTGCAGAGGCTCGAGAGGGAAAATAGAGGAGAATCCTAGGAATGATTATCTGAGCTAGTACAAGAAAGAAGATGGAGGAAACCAATGCAACGAGTCCAATAAAGCATAGAGCTCCATGGCAAAGAACCTAGGCATAGTAAACACACAGAGTAAGAATCAGAAGATGACAGCATCGGTGGATCACGAAGAAGACATAGCGAGTGAGGCTCTAGAATGAGTAATCCTATCAATACATGGATCAAGTGAGTCTCTATCCAATAATTCATGGAAAGCCAAGGCTAGATATTCTCCACCACAAGAGCCTGTTGACGAGAGATTTCATTCGAACGAGACAATCACATTTAGTGAAGAGGTTGTAGTTCCCAATGCTTCATCTCGTAATGACCAAATGGTCATTATCGCTAAGATTGGAAATGCAACGGTCCATAGAGTGTTCGTGGATAATGGGAACGCATTCAAAATTCTATTTGTTAATTTCTTTGATAAGTTGGGGTTCAAACGAAATGATCTAAAGAAGTACACATCCTCTTTTGTAGGATTTACAGAGCAAGCAGATACACTTCTAGGTAACATACTGCTGTCTGTTACCATAGGTGAAAATAATAGAAATTATATTATCATGTGCAATTTTGTGGTCATTGACGCACCAAGTCCATTTAATGCCATAATCGGTAGGCCCTGGATGAATACAACAAAGGCAATATGGTCCCCATACCACTTAGTAATGATGTTTTCGAGTCCAGCAGGCATCGTAACAATAAGAGGAAACCAACAATTAGCCAGATAGCACATGGTTATTATGATGAAAGCAGGAAAAAATGTGGTGCAAACAAAAATGGTTAGAACTATCTTAGACAATGGCTTACTTAAGCAATCCAAACTCCAATTGATTAGGGAGAAGAGACTGAAGTTGTCACTTTGGATAACGAAGATACCTCTAAGTGTGTCAAAATAGGAAAACATCTTCCAAACTTGGAGAAAGAAAAGGTTATAGAAATCTTGCAAAGTCACAAAGATACATTCGCATGGCATGTACAGAACATGAGAGGAGTTGACCCAGGAATTGCTACCCATTCTCTGAATATTAGCAATTCCATCAAACCAGTCAAGCAAAAGAAACAAAGCTTTGCTAGTGACAAACAAAAAGCGATCGAAGAGGAAGTAACAATATTGCTCCAGGCTGGTATTCTAAAGGAGGTAATATACCCGAAATGGTTTGCAAACCCAATGATGGTAAAGAAGGCAGACACTGGGTGGAGAATGTGTATAGCTTTCACTGATTTAAATAAGGCATGTGACACGTCCATTATATATGGTTATTTTTTATGTTTTGATACTCATTTTGGTAGACTTTTATGCTTTGAAAACTCCCATTTAC
>JAULKK010063927.1:0-29130 GCA_032355705.1 Rubia peregrina
TGGGAAATTCAAGCATTACCCCAATTATTGGCAAAGGGGAGGTTTTTTTCTCAAACTGACTTCCGGAAAGTATTTATCCTTTTCAAATATTCTGTATGTTTCTTCCCTACATAAAAACTTAACATCTGTTGGTTTTCTTAACAAGGTTGGCTTCAAGTTGGTGTTTGAAGCTGAAAACCAGTTATTACTCAAAATGGCCAATTTGTGGGAAAGAGATACATGTTTTGGGGGATATTTGTTTTGAACACCATTGCTATCAATAAAGCATCTAATACTACTTATGTCATTGAATATTTTGATATTTGGCCAACACATGAACACATGAACTTGCTACCTAACCTGCCCAAAAATTAATTGGAAAAATGTCAAACTTGCATAGAAGCTAAAATTTCTTAGAAATCGTTTAAACAGGTAATTCCACAAGTAACAGAACTTTTAGAGCTAGTTTAGTTTACACGAACTTAGGAGATTTTAGAAACTTTGAAAGTAAAGATGGAAAACGGCACTACACAACCTTTGTAGAAGGTTATTCAAGGTATAAAAAATTTACCTTCTAAGAACTTAAGATGAAGCATAAAAAAAAGGTTCCTAGTCTACAAAGTTGAGGTAGAAAATCAACTTGGTCAGAAAATTAAAAGACTTAGGTCAGATAGGGGAGGAGAATACAATACAAACTTCCTTAAAGAACTTTGTGAGAAGAATGGCATAATTTATGAGTTCACAACACCTTACACTCCACAACAAAACAGAATAACTGAAAGAAAAAATAGAACTTTAAAGGATATCATGAATGCAATGCTTTTAATTTCTGTATTACCTAAATAAATTAGGAGGGGGGGGATTTGGCTAAAGTAGTTTTGCCTACTTTCAAACGTGATACTATTGGTCCTAAAACTGTGGATGCTATATATGTGGGATATGCTGAAAACAGTTCTGCTTATTCCCTCCGTCTCACACTAAATTCCACATTTTCCATATTGGGTCGTCCCACCTAAAATTGCATAACCTGATTTCTTTCCCTTTTAAGCCTAGTTGACCGTGTATATTTTGATCATAATGCCCCTGAAGTCCCAATTTTCTCTAAAAAAAAGGTTGATGGCTTTGATTGATGAAATGGGTTAGGTGTGGGGACCAACTTGACCAGCTTTTTCACTTTTCACGCACTTGTTTTTTTCTAAATATTTACCAACTCTTTACCCCACTTTAATCACTCTCTTTACTCTCTTCTCCATTCCTCACACATCTCTCTCTCTCAAACTCATTTCTTCTTCTTCACTTATTTTCCCCTCTCTTTTTCTTTCTCTCACACCTTCCATTTCTCCTTGAAATTTTGCAAGAAGCATTTGTTTCTTGTCATCTTCTTCTTCTCCCTCTCAAGTTGAAAAAATCTTTCTGTTTTCCTTTTTTCTTCTGTATTTTTTTACATTTGGGATTCAAAAATAGTTTTGTGGTGATGCTATGGTGTTGGAGGTGAATTTTGGGAGATGTTCGCCCGTCAACTCCCAAATCTGCTAAGTCACATTACTCAGACCGAGTTGCGATGAGTCAAGCTGAGTCTTGGTGAGTCGAGCAGAGTCAAGGTATGTTCAGTGTTTTCATCCTCGTATTAATCTGAGTTTGTGTGTTTTATTTTAAAAAATTATCCCCATACCCTTGTAGTGTTTAGAAAAAAAAAGTTATTGATGCATGTTTAGTGTTTGTTTTGGTTTTTGATGTAGGGAACCATATTTCTGACCACTCATATATGGTTTTTGTGCGTGAAAAGGAATGAATAATCTAGATTCGAGGAAGAAACATCATTCTTGTAGTTTGGGTTACCGGTACTCTTTTCTAATTCTTGTTAGAGATGTTTTTTCATGATTTTGGATGTGATTTTATGTAAACATGTTAATTAGGATTATATTTATTTTTTGAGTTTTTGATTAGTCAAGCCATATTTAATAATTTGTCAAAGTTCTGACATGTTTGCTACTGCAGAAATTTTCACCTGAAATTTCTCTCTCACCAAATTAATCTGGGATAGAGAGAGTATAAATTTATGCAATTACATGATAAATCAAAGTGCGGATATAGAGATGCTGAATGTTTTGAAGGCATATTTCCTTTAAAGAATATGATTAATGTATATACCAATGTGATACCTCTTTCTACCAGTTCTTCTTCTATGCATGTACCAGGACATGGTAAATATGAAATTAGAAAAAGTAAGAGACTTAGAAAAGAAACTAATTTTGAACCTGATTTCATGGTTGATTTTGTGACTTAACTCGAAGATGAAGATGAATTAAATGAGTCAGTAAATTTTCTTCATATTCTTATAGAAGATCCTAAAAATTATGAAGAGGCTATTAAATCTATAGATGATAAATTTTGGAAAGAAGCAATTAACAATGAACTTGTGTTAATAATGATTAATCATACATAGAACTTGATAGATTTTCCTAAAGGAACAAAAGCCTTAGGTTGTAAATGGATATTTAAAAGAAAACTAAAAACTGATGGTTCAGCTGAATGATTTAAGGCAAGACTTGTAATTAAAGACCTTTACCCAAAAGTTTGGTATAGGCTTCTTTTATACCTACTCACCTGTAACTAAAATAGCCGCAATTTGTGCACTTTGTTTTGGCCTCCATTCTCAAAATGCTAGTGCATCAAATGGATGTTAAAACTGCTTTCTTAAATGGTGATCTAGAAGAAGAAATATATGTGGTACAACCCCCTGGGTACACCATAGCAGACCAAGAAAATAAGCTGTGAAACTTAAGAAGTCATTGTATGGTTTAAAACAAGCACCTAAACAATGGTATGAAAAGTTTCTCAAAACGATTATTTGTTTTGGTTTTTTTGTGAATGGATCTGATGCTTGTGTGTCCTCAAAATTGTCTGATTCTGAATGTGTGATCATTTGTCTCTATATAGATGACATATTATTATTTAGAACACATTAATGATATTAATGAAACCAAAAGATTCATGTCCTCTAAAGTTGAAATGAAATATTTAGGGGAGGTAGATGTAATCTTAGGGGTAAAAGTTATTAAGAAAGGTAAGGGTTTCATTCTATCCCAATCTCATTATGTCGAAAAGGTGCTTAGAAAATTTAATAACATTGATGTAGTGCCAATAAAAACTCCTTATGACCCTACTATTCACTTAGAGAAAACTAAAGGAAGAAATGTGTCTCAAGGGGAGTATGCTAAGATTATTGGTAGTTTAATGTTCTTAAGGAACTACATTCAACATGATATTTCATATGCAATAAGTAGACTTAGTATGTACATCACAAACCTAGTGGAGAACATTGGGATGCCCTTAGACGTTTGCTAAAATACCTAAGAGGTACAATGGACTTAGGTTTGTATCTTTTAGAATACTCAACTGTTTCAGAAGGATAGGGTGATGTGAATTGGGCAACCGATAATAATGAAGTAAGTTCCACCGGCGGTTATGTTTTTACCTTAGAAGGTGCTGCTATCTCGTGAAAGTCTTATAAACATACTTGTATACCTCGGTCTACAATGGAGTATGAGTTTATAGCTCTAAACTTTGCATGGCAAGGAGCTAAGTGGCTTAGGTCATTACTGGTTGATGTTCCATTGTGGGAGAAATCCAATACTCCACCTGCCTCACTTTTATGTGATTCTTAGGCAACCTTAGGTGTTGCCCAAAATTAAGCTTACAATGGTAAGCAAAGGCATATACATATTAGGCATGAATGTGTGAGAAATATGATCGAGCTTTACAATTCATAAGATTAGAAAGAAACTTAGCCGATCCATTTAATAAGGGACTAAGTAGAAAGATAGTTTAAGACTCGTCAAGGGGAATGATATTGAAACCCCGCTAGTTGAGAAATTCATGGTGGATATTCTTGTTGTTTGTTTTACAAGTGACCTGAACTCAACTGAAACCATGGAAAGACTTATGAGCATACAAACCAACCATGACATGTGTACGTTGGGAGGTTGAGATTAAAGTTCTTAATGAATCCAAGATAGGTCTCTTTTGAGATAGGCACCTAGGATTCACCAAACAAATTGCGAGGATGAATGATTAATCGCTCTTAATAATTTCATAGCCCTTATTTGGTGGTCTAATGAGACTAAATGGAAAGACCTACTTGAGTGTAAAGGATTGACCTTAATGTTGTCTTTCTAGAGCACTCATAAGTTTTTCCAAGGAAACTATCATCACTATATGTTAATTATCGAGAAACTCATTTTATTAAGTAAGACACGTGTTCTTGGAATGATCTCCCAATTTAGGTGTTCCAGATACATTCACTTAGAAAACGAGATGATTATCTGAATTCACTATGTATTTGTTCAATCGAAAGATACTGATACTTGAGTGTCGAAATTTAACATGCTCGGAAAAATCACCTTTTTGCCTTTTCGCCCTTTTGAATTAGTGGGAGATTGTTGGTAATGCAAAATGGGTCATTCAGCCAAAGATCATTTTTTGAAGACTAGAACTTGTCTTTTTACTCTCTCACATAGAAAGTTTAGAGGGGGGTGTTTAGTTTATATGTGAAAATGCTTCTCCACTACTATAAATAAGCAAGAGAAATAAAGACCCCTACACACACTTCTGCTGCCGATCAATTGCCCCGCTCGGACGTGGCGTGGCGTGGCGTGGCGAGGCAAGGTAGGGTTGAGTCGGGCCTTGCATCCGCATTAATCTTTTGGGTCCCGATTAGTTTCAGATCCCAACATTATGAGGATTCATAATCAAACGTGTTTAAACTGGACTTAAACGAAAACCTTATTTTTCCTCCTTCCATTTCAGACGTGGTTAAATGGGTTTTAAATTTGGTGAGATGGCAAAAAAAATTAAACTCTTCAGTCACGCGTAAGGTTTTATCTCCAACGTGCTTCCGTTTTTTTACTCGGTCCATGACCGTTCAGTTTTTTTTGTCAATCAAACCGGGAAAGTGAACTGATCCTCATTCTCTAAATTATGTGTTGTGGCTGTGGATTGTGCACCTATAAAAGGCCAGTTCTTGAGCAATTCTAAAACACAGAAATCACTCTTCTTCTCTCCTATTTATTGCTTTCAAACATTCTGGTTCTGAGAAAAATACTTATGAGTTCCTTCCCTGTTGCTTGGGTGCACGAGTAAGAAAGGTTCTGTGGTACCTTGGGAAACGAACGCTTGTGTTGAACATTGCACTACGGGTTAGGCAAATTTTGTAAAGTCGGTTTCGCTTTTCAATAAAAATTGTTTCTTCTAAAACCCATTTCAAAATCAACATATTTTCTGTACTGTTTGTATACAAAACCGGCGACCATACATTGTTTTACGATCATTGTTACTCAATTTTTACCAACACGGGTTGGAAATTTGTTAGATTCAGTTTGTCGAATGATGCAGCTCTGATTTGTGCTCTTAAAATACTTTTGGTTCCGCTATCTATGAGTTCAGTTTTATCAGCTGGAAGGAAAGGTGTTAGATGGACAACAAAGGTCAGTCGATTGCTGCTCGTCATTGCACACGACTTGATTAAAGCAAGTTATTCATCCTCTATATAGTACGTAATAGCTACAGTGATCGAGTGCATCAGTTATTTGCTGCGGGAATTAGTAAAATTTCCGGAGGCTGGCGACAGACCATGCGTGTTGAACCTCCAGCTTGTCTGTTAGAAGGTTAATTTTCGTTGCAAATGAGGTAGCCAAGCGTTAAATGCAAACACGTGACTGCTAATTAGCAGGATAGAATTGGCTAAACTCCTCTGCCTTCACCTCTAAAACTTGCAATAGAATTGGCTAAACGGTAGACGTGACAAATGGGCCGATGGGTCAAATACGGGTTAGGTAAAATGGGTAGTTAAAAAATATGGGTACATCCCATTTTGACCCAATTTATTATGGATAAAAATGGGTCGGGTCAAAACGGATCGAGTTGAAACCCGCTCAACTCGCGGGTTGAAAGTCATTCAACTCACTGGTCAAAATGAGTAAACCCGCGAGTTTCAACCCATATATAAACTCATATGGATTTATGTAACAACCCATTTGGATAAAACCCGCAAGTTTCAGCCTATATATTGACTCATATGGGTTTATATACCAACTCATATGGGTAAACATGCGGGTTTCAACCCATTTATTGACCCATGTGAGTTTATATACCAACTCATATGGGTAACCCTGCGGGTTTTAACCCATATGGGTAGACCCGCAATCAACCCACAAAACCAACCCGTTCAACCCATATTTTTAACTATTCATTTGACTCATTACCCATTTACCCATACTTATACTGGTTTAAAATTAGATAACCCGTTTAACCCACGGGTTACAGGTCTATTTTGCCAAAACTCCTGTGTCTTCAGCTCCAAAACTGGCAAATTGCCAATGCTAATTGTATCTGGTTACCATTTGTTATTGATGATACATGAATGTTGTAGTTCACAAGGCCAAGCAGGGACCGTTTATCCTGAGTTTTCATTGAATGTCCTATTTGGCTACAGATTTTGCTGGGGTGCAATTGCTCTTTTCAAGAACTCTTAAGGATGTTTTGTATCTTTGATTTTAGATCAATAGTATTAGGCGGCATATGTGTTGTTCAAAAGGAGAATTCTTGGCCAATCTCACTGCGTGGATATTGTGCGACAGATTCAGCAAATCATAGAGGAAGCAGGCTTAAATTTACCTTGTTGGAATCCTAGAGATAACAATATTCTCGCTCACTCGCTAGCTTTACGAAGTCGAGCGAGTCCCTGGAGGTTGTATGGGAGAATCCCCCAGATTTTCGGCCTTCAAACGATACTGGACATTTCCAGTATGAAATGGTAACTTTACTTCATAAAATAAAATAAAAACAACACATATGCTACAACCTTTTGCAATTGCAGTAATGAGCTACATCTTCGGGACTTTATCCTGAACACAGCTGCCAAACAAAGTTTCTTTGATAACAGAACTACAGAGTCTGAATGGATGGACCAGTATATCTTCCAGAACGCATGTGAAGATCGTCTGGTGTGCTAATCTCTGCAAGCCATGCGTACTCCTCCTCCCCTTTTCCATTAGCAGCTGCATTACTGTCTGGCGTAGCTGCAGCAACAGAATCTCAAATGTTATGGTTCCTGAAGAAGTTACTGTCTCCGACAGATTTAGATGGGACAAGATTGCAGTTATATGTCTAGAGTTGTAGAAAAGCTTACAGAATGCGGAATAAGGAATGTCGTGGTAGTAAGTGCATTTTCTGTTTGCTGATTCTAAGTAAGGAGGAGCAAGAATGTCAAGAACTGCACAAGGAGTAACTGCAGTAAAACAGTGCAGATTCCCTCCAGTTTTAGGATACAATACATATGTATCACAAGGTGCGGCCAGAACTTCGTCAACCACCAACTTAGCCAATCTCACTGCCAAAGAAGGAGAATTCTTCAAAAATAAAACATGGAAATGTATACAATCAAATTCGCAGTGTTTTATTTTTGACAGAAAATTCGCAACATCTAAAAGTGAACAAAAACCAAAGATTCATCAATGATTCATGAGGCTGTGAACTCATCTAACATGATCAATTCTGGAAAACTATAAACATGCCGAATTAGATGTCCCAACTCAGTTCTACAACCTTCACTTCTTACAGTTCATATCAACTTGAGTGTTTAGATTAAAATACTTCATTACCAGTAAGATGCTTTGACCAAAACTTATTGTAAAAGAAAGAACATATCCAAAAACTTTCCGTCCTGGAGCTCAACAATCAGTCATAAAGATGGTTCCTAAGCTGCATTAGTGACCCCTAATCATGATTACAGTATGCAGAAAAAATGTGAGCTGACTATAGGATTCCTGATCAAAAACATAAACTCAAGGAAATGCAAGAATGCCTCGTAACAACTCTATTCATGAAATTTTGACCTGTTGCTCATTCCAATAACCTAACTTTTGCATCAGGATTTGAAAGACCAATTTTGTTCAATGTGCACTCACTAATTTACTTAGCTTCACTGTACATAGATATATTACAAATGGTACTCTGTCCAGCTGAAATAGAAGGCAGCAAAAAATTGTACCCTCAACTATTTATAAAATTCTTGAAAGGCACATGGCTTCCTAATTTTTCACTGTTCTTTAATTTATGCAAATCCAATAAAAGAGTTATATCGTTGATAACGCGCACGGGAAGCTGACACTAGGGAAAAGAACTTTAAAGCCAACAACTTACTCTCACTATTTCATCAATTGTTGCAGCAGATACAGAGTCAATTCAAACCTGTTGGATGACCTATTTGATTGCTTTTTCGAATTTGTGCAGGTTCAACCCAGTCATAAGCTTTCACGTGCAATGAACCATAGAGTACTTTGCTGAAAACAGTCATCTCAGGATGGTCGTGTAATGGAATAATTGAGGAGGTGGGGAAACAAAACATACACATCTGCAGCAAACATCACTAAGTTGGTCACGAACCTCATAAAGTTCTTTTGCATACACAGAAAAAAAATGGCCAGAATAAATATAAAAAGTAAGAGTGACAACACAAGTTTTGCTATGCAATTTCAGAGTGAAAGGAAAGATAAGATAAGATAAAACGAGACTTGGTTGGCCAATAACTCCAGAAACCAATTATTGTGGGTAAGAATACTCAGCTTTGAACTCTACAAGTAATATTTTATTGAAGAAGTAAATGCCTGACTGTTTCGGAAGGGAAATAGAGCAATGATAACGGAAAATGAAGCCGTCAATATTTTAAAAGATGCCTTTATTTTCAGCAGATAGCACTGTACCATTGATGGATTATGATACAAACAATCATTGCAGAAGCACTGGAAAAATTGTTAACAGATGAGTTTTATGAATAGAAGGTATTCAGTCGTTGCTCTTGTTTATCAGCACTTAAATCTAGTAAATAGTCAAATGAAGCGTTGTTCGCAAATTAAAATCAAACTGTGACCTTATTGCATGCTCAATACTCATGAAAGAAAATAATCTCAAGCCTTCTCGACCAGCTGCAGAATGGAAAGTGCCTTTCTAAGTTAGGGCTGTCACGCCATTATTTAAACTTTCAAAAACCATAGGCACAGCCAACGATTCATGGTAATCAACCAACAAGCAGTTGGCATTTGCCACTACTGTCAAGGAATTTACACTAAATGGCAATTACAATTGGTATATCACATGGTAAACACTTAACAAATTACTGGAAACAACAGACTACATACCCTAAATGAATCCAGTAAAAGTAAAAAATGGATAAAAAGAGACAACATGTTACCGTAAAATCATTTCCCTCGTAAATGTCCACATATGTTATTGGTTGAACCCATCGATTTACCCTACTAAACACGTTGAGTCCAAGGAGACCATGGCCTCTATCATCCTCTTGGTTTTCGTTTATCAGCCCAACGTCAGCAGGAGTAATTGTGTCTGCAATAATAACAAACACGACAACCAGCCATTCAAAAGTTGAGCGTGTCAAACCAAAAAAAGGCTACAACAATGACTATCCAAGGAAAATTCATCCAATGAACTTGGGAAGGTAGAGTCACAATAAATAATCCAGTTCCATCTCATTACTCCAATTTACAAGATCCTCTCATTTAGTGTCTTTTACCATAATCTGCAAAAAAAAATGTTTCTCATGGAAATTGCAATATAACATGCACAAGAAATTGCGAAACAGCAAAATAACACGCACAAACTCTACTTAATACTACTATTCTTCTACAATTGCACAATACTTTTTACGGACACATTTTGGTTGAAAAATACTAATCCCACATCTTTAACATGCCACTCCTATTCTAAATGAACAAAATAAAGCATCAAGAATTCGCTTTCTTTGCCCTTTTCTCTTATCATAACGACGCCTAATTAGAAATCACAAGTATCAGACAATACCCAATAAAGAGCAGAGATTTTGTGTTGCTCGAGGAGAAGGTGGAATTGGGGTTCCAGATGGTGAGAAGGTCTTTTTACAAAGATCATACACAGCTTGAATGGAGGAGGACGACGATTTCCTCGTCATGGAGGAGAGGCTTCGGTGGTATCTGCCACACATTCTGATGACTACACTCTTCTCGGTTGCCTATAAATACGCAGATGCTGTTTAATATATTTCCAACATTCGGGGCTGAAACTGAATTATAAAAATCCTCACGGGAACGGCGTCGTTTCTGTCGTGGAGTTTTGTTTTTGTTTTTTGAGAACAAAGTATTCATAGCTGTTTGGAAAAATGCCCAACAACAACTATTACTACTGCAAAGAAATTTAAATTACATGTCCTTCAAATTCCTATTTCAATTCAGCAGGCTTCCGATTTCATTTCTCTGAAATTCCTACAATTCGTTGATATCTAAATTTTTCATCTCTATCGTGGTATAGGAAGGGTACGCACGCAACCCAACAAACTAAGCAAGGCATGAGCTAATTGCTCACGCCAGCGAACCGATGACAGCACCTCACGGGACTGGGTAAAACCAACAACGTGTAGAGCACGCACCATGCTATGATCGCATAGATTGTCACAATAACCACAATCTAATGATTGTGTCCCACCATAGCCACCATGTTAGCCCTAGGAAACACGACCTACGTGGGCAAGTTCCACCTGAAATATATGAAGAATATACCTATAAATAGGGATGGGCCGAAAGAGCCCGGTAAGTAACAAAGAGAGAAACATATATATACTACTCAGTTGAGACTGACTTTAGCATCTATCTGAGCTTAGCACCAACGAAGTCATCACTATCGTTCAAGGAGTTCAAACCACATCAGTGGCACCGGCTGTGTGAACCATGTCTTAAGGGTCAACATTGTTCTTTTTTAATCATGGTGAAAACCTGAAGCAAGACGAGTCGCCCGAAAGTACGGTAAGGCCAGTACCACCCTCGAATGATCCACCCTCTCAGAGGCTAGGGTGGAGGAAACCCAATAATCTTGAGGTGACACGGAAGCACAATCCTTTCCCGTAAAAAAAGCTAGCCTATCTGGAGGCCAATAGGGAACAACTCCATAAGCAATTTATTAACACCCACAACAAGCAGAAGGCCAAGACAGCAACTGGAGGAGGACGGAAATAAGAGAAATAGGTGTTTGAAAAAATCTGTGACACGCCCATCTAACTGATATGTAAAGATTTCCCCATCTTTCTTGCTGGAACCACGATCACCTGGTATGATAGCTTGCCCAAGCGAAGCATACAGAGCTAAGCGCAACTAGCAGACCAATTCATGGAAAGGTTTTACCAAAAACAAAAATTCACGAAGACATTTGCGGATCTGATGAACATCTCGTGAAAAAATGACGAGAGGATTGCGGAGTATCACAATTTTTTGTGTTAAAAAGCTTGGAAGTTAAAGACCACACACACCAAACGTCTCTAGGTCATTCATGAATGAGATGAGATGGGGAGAATTCTACAAGAGGCTCACAGCAGATATGCCAGACAACCTTAGAGACCTCCAAAAGGCTGTGGAAAAATTCATCCGCGTGGAGGAGGCAAACAACAAAAAGTTGGAAAATGAGTAAGGAGAACAGAGAGCGGGGAAAACACCCAAGGAAGATACGCGATTAAAAAAGTTAGAGGCGCTTGACTCGCAAGGAGGAGAGATCCAACCACTAAATCGCACATTTCCTCGGAACACCCTTGACCAAACCTAGACAAGAAATATGGCAAAACCACAAGAAGTTGTTCAGAGAACCCAGCCCAATAAGAGCCCTAGCGGACAAAAGGTCAAAATATTACAACTGTAATTTTCACAGAGATCACGATCATGACACGGATAGCTACAACGTTCTCAGGTGACAAATAGTAGACCTACTCCGCCAGGGTTAACTGACGTAGTACAATAGGGAGGATCACTTGCCTGAAGGACCTAAAAACTACGACATGGAAAGGAACCCACTCACGGCCCATGACCAAACAAAACCAAAGCAGATAACCACAGTAGTGTAGCATGGGCAGGAACTAACTGAGCCTAGAAGGCACAAACAAGGTGCGCACCCCCCCCAGGAACTGACAAATAAGAGGATGCTAGCAAGTGCTATGATTTCCTTCAAAAAGAAGGACGCACTCCAAGCACATCACCAAACGATGACCCCCTGGTTATAAAGGAAAAATAAGTAATTTCAAAGTACACCAAGTTTTCATGGACGACGGAAACACAATGGAAATGTTGTTTGTTGGCTGTTTCGATAAGCTTGGGTTTAAAAGAGCAAACTTAAGGAGGGAAATGTTGTCCATAGTCGGGTACATAAGGAAAGCTGAATGATCATTAGGGAACACACAACTTCCTCTCATCATTAGGTAAAAGGAAAAGTCGCATACGGTCTTATGAGACTTTGTGGTGATGAATGCACCAAGTATATTCAATGCAATCACTGGAAGATCGTGAATGAACGTTTCCAAGGCCATATGGTCCCTCAAGGCCATATAGTCATGAAATTTCCAACACCTACGAGAGTGGCAACAATTAGGAGAGACCAATAGATAGCAAGGCATTGCATGGTTATTGCAATGAAGCCACCAACTTCAAGTGCACCACAACAAATGGTGCACAAAATGAATGAAGGGATCCGAGTGGGGAATCCCACCAGGAGGACTGAATTGGGAGAAGAAATCAAGCTAGTCTATCTAGATGAATATGATGCACCCAAAGAAGTCAAGATCTGTAAGGATCTACTAGATCAGTCAAGTCTAAAGTTATTGACACACTCAAAAAGTACAAGACCATATATTGCGTGATTGGTACAGGACATGGGAGATTTAGACCCCCTCTGTTGCGACACACCGCATAAACACAGACCTCTCAGTCAAGTCAGTCCGACAAAACTAGAGGGTCTTCGCCCACGATAGGTAGAAAGCCATAAAGCATGAAGTCAACACTCTGGTGGAGGCAGGAATATTGAGAGAATATGTCCAACATGGTTGGCCAACCTAGCCATGATGAGGAAAGAAGATGCAGGATGACAGATGTGCATATATTACACAAATATCAACCAATACTGCCCGAAAGATTGTTATATCTTACCAAAGATAGACCTACTAATCGAAGCAATCTCAGGGTACGAAGCCATGACCTTCCTCGATGCCTACAAAGGATAGCACCAAATTCATATGAACCCAAAAGACACGGAAAAACAACATTCATAACAAGCTTTGGTACATTAAATTTGATAAAAATACCTTTTGAGCTTAAAAATGCAAGAGCCACCTATCAGCAGACAGAAGACAAGGCATTTTCTCACCAGGTAGGAGGTAACATTGAGATTTATGTGGATGACAAGGTCATTAAAAACAAAACCCTTGAGGAGTTCTCGCAAGACCTAGATAAAACACTTATCACACTTCATTCAATCGAGATGAAGCGAAACCCTAAGAAATGCACCATCAAAGTAGGAACGGGACATGTGGCTAAGAGTTGCTCTTTTAGTAAGATGTAAACATATACTCCCTAGGTCCCAGAGAAAATGACACATTAACTTTTTCACTGTTTTCAATGATCATGTTTGACCAATAATGTCTCTAGCTATACAAAACAACTTTGCTTAAAAATTGATATTTAGACGTAGATGGTAAGACGAATCTAACAATATCTCACATGATATTTTTATTTTATTATATTAATATATAATTAGGGTTAAAGTTTGTAAAATTTAACTTGGAAAAAGTAAATGTGTCATTTTCTCTGGGACGGAGAGAATATAGATTATGACTTAACTTTCTATATAAAAACAAATAATTAAAAATTGACCTTAATAAATCATCAGTAAACCCTTAATTGACCTGTCATACATAAATATTAATAAAAAGGTTATGGGAATGACTACTAAACAGTTCATCCATGAATTTTTATGTATAAGCACTAATAAAATGGTTTGATTTTAACTAATCAATGGTTAACCCTTAATTGACTTTCCATGTATAAAAATTAATAAAAGGATTTGACTTTAATTGATAAATGGTCAACCTTATTTGACTTTCCATATATAATCACAAATGATATGGTTTGACTTTAGCTAATCAACGGTTAACCCTTACTTGACTTTCCATACATAAACACTAATGAAAAAGTTTGACTTGATGAATCAACGAGCAACCCTTACGTGACATTCCATACATAAACACTAATGAAATGGTTATAACTTAACTAATCAACAATCAATCCTTACTTGACATTCCATACATAAACACAAATGAAATGGTTTGAATTTAACTAATTAACGGTAAACCCTTACTTGACATTCCATACATAAACACTAATGAAATGGTTAGAACTCAACTAATCAATGGTGTACCCTAAACCCTAAAATTTAAACCCTAAAGATATGGTTAGACCTTAACTAATCAACAGTCTACCCTTACTCGACTTTACATAAATAAACACTAATAACTAATGTTTGACCTTAATTAATCAACGGTCAACCGTTATTTGAATTTCCTTTACATAAACACTATTGAAAAAGTTGGACCTTAACTAATTAATGGTCATCTCTTACTTGACTTTCCATATATATGAACACTAGTAGAACGGTTTGATTTTAACAAATCAACAGTTAACCATTACTAGTATAATGATTTGATTTTAACTAATCAATGGTTAACTATTACTGGTAGAATGATTTTATTTTAACTAATCAATGGTTAACCATTACTAGTAGAATGATTTTATTTTAATTAATCAACGGTTAACTGTATAAAAAATAAAGGAGAAAAGAGCATTTTTAACCCAATATTTTAGACGAAAGTGCATAAATGGCCTTGTAAAATCTGAAAGTGCAAAAATAACCCTAGAATTCGTTGACCAAAATGTCAACAGCCAAATTGGCCGAAAATTGGCCGAAAATTGGTGAAAAGACCATAATACCCCTGAGTTTAAAATTTTAAAATGAAAATACATCCTTACCCCAACTCTTAGCTCACATTTCTTTCCTCACCTCTGCTCCGACTAACACACCAAATTAGATCGCCAATCTTTCATCGTCTTAACCCAAAGCCCGAACGAGTGGTGTCATGCTAAACGATGATGGGTGGCGCCATTCGATTCCCCCCATTTTTTCCACAGTGATAAATGGGTGGTGACGAAGGCCAGAGTGCTAAATGATGCATGCATGGCGTTGTTCGCACCAGGGTTGAGCGGTGGGGGCGACAGGCACGGTGGCGACGATGACGGGTTGGTGAGGCAATGGGATGGCGCGTCGATGGGCACGATGGAAGATTCATGCTCGGGTTGAGTGGTGGGGTGACAGGCATAGTGGTATTGGTTATGGGTTGGTGAGGCAACGGTGGTGGGGTTGAACGTGTTAAGTAGATCTCTAATGGGTTGAGCGGGTGGTGGGTTGAGCAGGTTGAGCAGAAATTCGGCGATGGCAGATTCGCGCTTGGGTGAGTGGTGGGTTGAGTGGGAGGTGGTGGTGATTAAAAATTTTGGGGGTTAGGATTTTGGGTCGGGGTGGAGGTCACAATGGCGGAGTAGAGGAGGCAGCAGCGAAAGCGGCGGTTCAAGAGGTAGCAGAGTGGCAGAGGCATTTGAGGTGGAGTTGGCGATAGAAAATTAGGGTTTGGGCAAGGGGTGGAGACGACAATGGTGGAGTGGACGAGGTGGCAGTGTAAAACTAGGGTTTGGGGTCAGGGGCGGAGGCCTCTGATGTGGAGGCGGCGAAGTGGATGAGGCGTCAAGGTTTCTGGAGCTAGCGGTGGCAAGGTGTGGAGGCGGTGGAGTGGATGAGGTGTCTGGAGGCAGAAGAGAACTAGGGTTTGGGATCAAGGGTGGGGGTGGCGCGGTGTAGAGGCAGTAAAGTAGAGGACGGCGGCGGCGGTGGTGCTAGAGAGGTGGCGGCGGTGCTAGGGAGGAGGTGTGGTGGTGGTGCTGGTGATTACAGATTTTTGAAGCTCTCTAGCTGTGGCGCGGCGGCGGTCCGGCGGAGTAGGAGAAGTTGAAGAAGAAGGAACTGCAGAAGAAGAAGAAGAAGTGAGGGTAAAATAGTCTTTAGGCTTTTTTATTTTAAACTCTGGGGTATTTATGTCTTTTCATTATTAGTCAACGTCACACTTACATCGGTCAACACCGGAAATTGGTCAGAGGGTAAAATTACACATTTTGACAATCTTATAGGGTTGTTTCTACACTTTTAGATTTTACAAGGTTATTCCTGCATTTTCTCAATCTCATAGGGTTATTTTTGTACTTTCCCCAAAATAAAGACAAAAGGTTAGCTCAAAGATATTTTGTTCTCTATTTCTAAATTCTCTATTTTTGAATTTTATGATTAATTTACCTTGTTTATAAATTTTTATTTCATGAATATTTGATCTAAAATTTAATTTAAAATGACATGATCAACTAGCCCCTACTTGACTCTCTCTATTTATAATAATTGCGTAACATGCCAACAACACAAAATTTATTTTAATTCAAAATCATTTAATTGACTACAAGCAATTAAGCCTATTAATACATCATTTAATTGACTACGAATGCTAATCTATTTAAACGAAATTGGTCTCCTAACTGGATTAGGTGGAAATTATTTCAGCCCAACCCAAACTTATGAGCCCAAATGACCTAGAGCTTAGCATATATAATACAAAAATTCCAAACCCTAGCTAGTTGCCTTAACATTTACTTTTCTAATAACAGCCAACACAGCCATCTTCCCGAGGCACCACCACCGAGCGGTTATCTACCAACACCGAGCAACTTAGGTACCGCTCACCACCAGCACTAAACGCTACCACCTCCCACCTCTAGTAGCACCCGCCACCTCCAGTAGCAATCGCCGCCACCACCGAGAGCTACCACCACAAAACGCCACCAGTGACTTGCTCTCACGCTAGCGTTCGACTCATTCTCCCGCCACCACCGACTCGTTCTCCGCTAGCGCCCGCCGCATCCTACCCTCCTCCTCCCGCGTCTGCCTGCTCCACTGCGCTCCGCCGCCTCACCAGCTGGACTGCTCCACCATGCCACTAGACACGCCACCAACCCAATGAACAGGTGCTCAGATTTGGTGTATTTTACTATATTTTGCAAATTCTATTAGGTTTATTTTGTAAATCAGATTTGGTGTATATTGTAAATCCAATTTGGCCACTGTAAATTCAATTTTGTAAATTTGATTTGGCCAGAAAAATGCTGGGTATTCTTGCTGGAAAAACACCAATTGATTTTGAACTACCGAAAGCATAATCGACGTCGATTATGCTTTTGGTAGTTTTTTCAAATTCCACATTTGAAACTTGAGACATCGCACGAATATCGGTAAACTCTTTTACTGTTGTTTTAGTTTGGTACGACATCGCAACACGTTCGATCAGTTCAATGTTTTACCTCGGTTATTTTTTGTAAACCGATTAAAAAATACACTTTTTACTCCAACTACATTTACCTCGGTTATTTTTGGGTTAAAAACCGAGGTAAAACCCCCTGTAGAACCGAGGTAAAAAGTGTTGTTTCTTGTAGTGCCACTCTACAATGGAACACGTCGGAGGAATGGGGCACAGTGGTGGTGGAGTAAATTAGGCACAATAGTGGGATGAGTAAATACATGGAAATCTGGTGCCTCACGAATTCAAGGGAAAATTTTTCCATTTAGATTCAACATTTTGTCCAAGAGCTTTTTTGTCATTTCAAGTAAGATCAACTGCCAGAAACTTAAGGTCAACGTCGAATTTCTCACCAGAGAATTATATTTTTTCCCCCGAATAGGTAGGGGTTATATTTAAGGCTCCCCATACCTTTTAAAGAGAGCTTAACCAAAAAATAGAATATCATGAAGTTAGAATTACATCAAACCTAGACTATTCCTGAAAGATTTTACATTTATGATAAAAAAAAGAGATATAAAAAAGATTATGAAATCCTCCCAAAAGCCAACCATGTTATTCCATTTCATAAATATCCAACCCTAGTGTTAATTTATTTATAGCCAGACATGGTAGGGCTGAGACAAGCTCTTGCTTTAGCTTCCTGATCATAGATTCAGTCAAGAGAAAATCCCAGCATGGATATCTTCGTTGCCAGTGAGAAAGCTCTGTAGCAGATCATAGAAAATGTTGTTGTTGTATGCAGCTTACCAAGACCAAAATAGCATAAATTTTGAAGTTTGCTGCAGAAACAAGTGCCTCAAAATTGCTTGAAAGAAAAGAACCGTTGCTCCTTCGTATAAAAAAAAGCTCCGGCATAGCAGAAAAAGAATTGATAGATACAACACTTTCGGTCTTCAGCGGACCTCCTCCTGCATGAGAAAATAAAACCAGCAGTACATACTTACAGCTTGAACATGAAAGATCATGAGCATATGTTATAACACCAAGATTATGGAGGATCATAACTGACATTTTTTATATTTGGAACTTGTTTTTCTTCCAACAGGATCAAACCTTTGGTTTTGGAATCGAAATTACAAAAATTGATTTTACGTGAGATGTGATGAGGGTTCCAATGATATTCAAATTTTGCAATTGCATTAGCAACCGAATTGGCTTCCCTATGTATGTGAACCGGGTTAACTTCTCTTAGCAAATCCCTAATGTTCCTAGATCTAATATAGAGAGCATATGGACCTTTTAATGGATCTCATATATACCTCACTGTATTTTTACAATCTGACTCAATGATAGAAAGTGATTAATTAGACTCAGATGCAAATTTCAATGCCACCTCTATACTAATTAGTTCAGCTTTCACAGCAGAACCAACATTTCTTTTAACAAAAAATACAGCATTCATTTTACCTTTGACACCCTAAAAATCATTCCATGAGATGACATTTTCACTCGATTTGAAACTTGCATCCACATTACATTTTAAACCAAAAACAGGTGATTTCCAAGCACAAGTAGTTAATTTTGTTTTTGGTTTAAAAAGACTTGGGGGGGATCAAACCTGAAGAAGTCCAGAAAGTATTTGTTTGGGAAGATCTCTGTAAGGGGAAATCGTAGAAAATAGAGAATAAAGAATGCCTAACATTAGATATTATGGAGTTGGAAGAATTTTGAGCATTTTCATGAATGAAAGAGTTTTTTTTACCTTCCACGGCTCCTAGAAAATGCATAAAGCAAGAATAATGATTATATTATTGTGGATGCTGGATATGGTTGGATTATTAATATAAAAATACAACCTATTCCATATGGAAGAAAAAGACTAAGGTGATATAGCCATAAGAAAATGAACTTGATTCCATATTTCTAATGCAAAATGACACTGATTGTAGAAATGGTCAAGAGAATCAGCATTATTACATTTCCAACACTTTGATGGAAGATTGAAACCAAATTTCAGGAGAATGTCATCAAAAGGCAGCAGATTATTCATAATCCTCCATATGAAAATGATAGTTTACCTGGAAAGTAGTTTTTCCAGATCTTCTGCAGAAAGTGACTTCTATTCCTTGATTGCCTCAATTTGTTGTAGGCCATTTTGATAGAGAAATTTCCATCTGTAGCAGGTTTCCAAACCAGTCTATCTCAGTAGTTTGGATTGAGTTTAAGAACCTGCAAAAGAGAGATGATATTGGTAGCCAAATATGGCTCCAGAATAGTAATCAGTTGATCCCTACACTCTATAACCTTGGCAAGGGAGTAATCAGGGAAAGGAACTCTAATGATTGGCCATTTATAGTATAATGGTCCTTCCCCTGACCAATTTTCATTCTAGAAACTACACTCTACATTGCCAGGAATAATCAAAGAGTTATCATTGCAGAATTGTGTGACTGAGCATATTCCATTCCTGATAGGGTAAGGCTTAGATGATTATGGAAGTGATCTTAAGAATTTAGTCCAGATTGTATCATTGAGTTGCATCTTCTACCACAATTTACAAGAAAAAGCTCTTATAAATTGGTGAAGATTCCTGACACCCAAACCATTTTCAGCAGTTGGGTATGAAATTTTATCCCAAGATCTCCAAACCCTTTTATTTCCAATTTTTGTTGAACCCCACAAAAAAATAGACACCTTTTTCTCTATAATTTTCATTACATTTTTTGGGGGAATAACTGTAGCAAAGATAAGCACGGGAAGAGATAGGATGCAAGATCTAATTAGAACCAGTTTACCTGCCTGTGATAGACATCTATTTTTCCAGTTGTTCAATTTAGAACCAATAATTTCAAGCACTCCATGAAAGTTAGATGATTTATTCCTACCATTATAGATAGGAACTCCCAGGTATTTGAAAGAAAAGGAACATTTTTTCATACCTAGAATAGCTCTAAGTTTTCTATGTTGTGCATTGCTAGCTTTATTTCCCAGGAAGTATTCACTCTTATGATAGTCAATTATCTGACCAGAAACAGATTGATATGCATACAAAAATTTCCTTATAGATTTCAGATTTTTCTCACCACCCCTCAGAGAGATAGAAGTGTTATCTGCATACATCATATGAGTAACCTTAGAGGCATTTGCTATAGTGTAAAAATAATTCAAATGTTCATTAAGTAAATATGATTTAAGGGATCTTGAGAATGATTCTGATAGAATGTTGTACAGAAAAGGTGACAAAGGGTCACCTTGTTTAATTCCCCCAGTGGCTTTAAAGAATCCAAGAGGAACATCATTAAATAAACTGAAGAAGAGGCTAAGGCAATGTTACTTAAGATAACTCTCACTATCTTACCTGAGAAGCCAAATCTTAGGAGCACTGAATTTAGAAAACCCCATGAGACTATATCAAAAGCCTAATGCATGTCTAATTTCAAAATGAGGTTATTGTTTTCACAATTTGAGTTTAGAAATCTAACCACCTGCCGCATTTGAATGATATTATCAGCTATACCTCTATTTTGCATGAAAGCTGTCTGTTCTTTAGAATTAAATCCTCCATGAAAGGTCTCAATCTTTCCATTAACAATTTGAGAGAACTTTATTCAAAAAGTTGGATGGACTAATAGGCTTATAATCAGCAAAAGATTTTGGAGTTGGTTTTTTGGGGATTAAGGTGATCCATGTGGAAGAAATGGATTGTGGAATGGGAGAGCCTGAAAGAAACTGGTTCACAGCTTCTAAAAGGTCAGATTTGATAATCTCTCAAGCAAAAGTATAAAACTTTGTTGGGAAGCCATCTGGACCAGGAGCGCTGTCCTGATTGGAGTGAAAGACAACATATTTAATCTTATCCAGGGTTGAGATCTTAAGGTCTCCATTGGCTGCAGGTGAGATGACCTTAAGGATAGAGTGCATGATGGTATTAAATGAGTAGGTTGGGGGATCAAGCTGAGATTGAGAGAGTAGGTTCTATAAAAATGAGACCTTGTCTTGGGAAATCTCTATTTGATCTGTGAACCATGCACCTGAGCTACTTTTA
Organism: Rubia peregrina; assembly: GCA_032355705.1. Taxonomy (NCBI): domain Eukaryota; kingdom Viridiplantae; phylum Streptophyta; class Magnoliopsida; order Gentianales; family Rubiaceae; genus Rubia; species Rubia peregrina. The sequence goes on from JAULKK010063927.1 coordinate 21,273, forward strand.
ATTTTAGTTATCATTGTTCTGGAGTTTTTCTCTTTATTAGCCATATGGAAAATTTTTGTATTATCATCACCAAGTTTGAGCCATTTTACTTTAGATTTTTGTTGCCAGAAAATGGATTCTTCTTTTAGGGCTCTTAATAAAAGTGCTTTAGCTTCATTAAGGTTGCAATGGTTCTGCTCATTATCCAGGATTAGTATATCATTCTCAGCTTGACTGACCTTTTGTTCCGCTTTTAATATATTATCATTAATATTTCCAAAAGCTTCTCTGTTCCATTGTTTCAAACAATTTTTAAGTCTCCTAAGTTTGAAACTCAAAATTTCCATGCCACGAAGATGGCACGGAAGATTCCATTTTTGGTGTATTAAAGGTCTTAGTTCATTCTTTCTATTAAGCCACATTATATGGAATCTAAAAGGTTTAGGCAAACTTATTTGGGATGACTGAATCGACAAGAACATAGGAGAATGGTTAGAACATGTTCTATTTAAGATTTGAATGGAACTATTAGGGTACATCAGGCTCCAATCTTGGGTTTGCAATCCTCTATCTAATCTTTTATATACTCTACCATGTAATCTATTGTTTGACCATGTGAATTGGGGGGGCCAACAATATTAACATGAATAAGGTTCATCGTATCAATTAGTTCATTAAAAGTTTGTATACTATCCGGATTAGGGATTCTACTTCCTATATATTCAGATTGTGCAGTTATCACATTAAAATCACATATAAGAAGTTTAGGAGTCTGTGGTAAATCCAGTAAGTCTATCCATAATTGCCTTCTTAAGGATCTTAGTGTTTTAGCATAGACGAAAACACCTAGCCAAGGAGAGTTATTCCATTTATCAATAATCTACATCACTAAGCATCGGGAATACTGAGAGTAAAGGTTACAATTTAAAGTGTCATCCCACATTAACCGATTATTTTAATTATTAGCACTTAAGTGGTTTGAAATCCTAGTTTCATCTTAAGCTGAAGAATTTCATTATTTTCATGCATTGGCTCAATTAGGCATAGAAGAGATATCTTATGTTTAAATATTAGAGATTTAATTCTAGGGATAGATTTGGTATACCCTCTGCTATTCCAGACCAACCAGTTAGAAATTATAGTGTGTTTAATAATTTAAATTAATTTGGTTTATTCTTGTTAGCTGATCTTAGGATCATGTTTAGGCCAGTAAAGTAATTCTTCATTCTAGTGCCAGAGACTCTTTTATATTTAGACTTAATAGGAGTAACACCATTATAAGGGATGGAAATTACCTAGCCTAATGATACCTGGTCTGAAGCTGTAGAGCTAATGTTTGATAGATGATTTACTGCATCTTCAAGTCCAAGCTTTCATCCGAGTTATAGGATGAACAGTCTGATGTAATATTCTCCAAATCTACTTCACCTTCAACTTCTGTAATATTACCTAGCTTAGAGTGTTCCTCGTCAAGTAAATCATGCAAAAGTGCAAAGCAGTTTTTAGTTGAAACTGGTTCTTCATAAGGTACCATAGCTAGAGCAGTGGAGCTTATGGTTTTAGATTTAGGATTGAAGAGAGGTGATAGGTTATCCTTATAGTGGAAGCTCAGGACTTTGTCCTTGATATTAGCTAACAGGCATGCTTTCTCCCTTGAGCTTGAAGCGGAATTTCTTTCCACTTGATTTAGATGTAGAAGAGCATCTGAGACCGCATCTTGGGAGTTCTATGAGGACTGACTCCTCCAGTCAAATTCTTTCTCCATAGGTGTAAGCCCTGATGAACTAGCAATGCTCCTAGGTACTTTCCTCTTCCACACCTCCATAGTTTTTTTGGTCCCATCCTTGAGTTTTTTAGGGGAATCCTTTGGCATGTTTACATCCTGAGGAGAGTTTGGAACATCCTGATTGACTGTATCCGTGTCCAAGTGAATGATTAGAGCTTCCTGGTTGGTTATGACAGTGGGTGGTTGAACATTTGTTACAGGGGTTTGATCTGGATTGAAAGCAGGTTTACCCCCCCTACAAGCCTTCTACATCTGGAGTCTGAGTGTCCCAATTTAAGATAGGTAAAATAGTAAGAGGGCTTGGATTCATAGACTATGTTATACCATTTATTTTTCGCAATAAAACCAAGCCTAATCCTATTTGGGAGGGGATTTATGAGATCAAACTCGACACACATCATAATAATTGAGGGTCTAGTTAGATTCAAGGTTGGAGAATATACTTGGATAAATTTGCCTATAAAATTCTCTAGCTCTCTTAGTGCTGCCGGATGGAAATAATGAGTTGGAGGGAATTCTATGTTAAACCAGAGAGGCACAAATGACGGTTCTTCATCAAGATCAAAATTTACTGTCCATTTTAGAACACACATTGGAGTGAGTTCCGAGATACCATACCGGTTTACTCCAGATTTTGTGTCTGTCACTTTCCTGATTGAACGTAAGTCGGACATGCCTTGAATCCATCACAACCACTTGGAAATCAGCTTGAAGACCCATCTTCTTCATTTCTTTTCTGATCACTTCGAGTGTGGGCCTCCCCTTCGAGAATTTTCCGATTAGGGCATGGTTGAAGAGGATAGCCATTTCTTCGATTTCTGCTTGTGGGAAGATACATGTCGTTTCACCTTTGAATTGGCGCAGACGATGAAGGTTGATGGGATTAGGAATTGATGAAGGTTGATGGAATTAGGAATTGATGAAGGTTGATTGAGCGTGTGTCGAGGGTTCAAGAGAGTTTGCAGTAAGAGGGCGGGCTCTTGCCTTGAGGCGGAGCCGCCATGGTGGAGGGAGGGTGATGTGGTTCAGGTAGAGAATTGAGGAAAATAGCCGTTATCGGCGATTAAAGAGTTTTTCAAAGGGAGAGTTTTAGAGAGGAGAGATGTTACAGAGAGAAGACATTGATAATCACTACCAAAGAGTTATATTTGCACTTTCATTTAGTAGTTAGGGTTGTTTCTGCATTAAAATTATCTCAGGGTTATATGTGCATTTACTTAAGTACATAGAGTTATATTTGTATACTATAAAGTAAATAAATATGATAAAAGAGATTACTCCCTCCATCCTAGTGGATCTGCAGATAGAGAAACTATTTTTTTTTAAATTTTGGACATGTGAAAAGACAAAAATGCCTCTGTCCCTACATTTTAACTCTGAAAACCCAACATATCCCTCCGCCGCGCCTCTCCGGCTTCCACTCCTCATCGTGCCTCCTCTCCTTAAAAATCTAAAAAGAAATACGCTCACCCCTCTTCTCACTGCGCCTCCTCCTCTCTTCCCCCCTCCTACGCGCCTCCACCTATCCTCCTCCCTCCTACGTGCCTCCTCCTTTTCTCCTCCCTCATACGCACCTCCTCTTTTTCTCCTCCCTCCACCGCTACCGTGAACTCATCCAAAAAATTACAATATCTGAAAAGAACGACGCCTCCTCCTCTCCTCCTCACTGCACCATGCTTGGTTAGCGGGTCAAAGGACTTAGGTGATGACCCTGTTCTAATGTGAAAACCTAGGGTTTTTACCCGGTTTCACCTTTTGTGGGTTGCGCGATCCAGCTTCGCGATCAGACTCCAGAAATGCTCCGTCAAAGTGGCGTCTGAGGGTGGAGATGGTGGTGTCAGATGTAATGGATCTGGTAGAAGCCGAATGCAAGGGGAGACAGAGGCGCGATGGTGGAGCCAGATGTGAGGGGAGGCAGAGAGGCAATGACGGAGCCGGATGCAAGAGAGACAGAGGCAAGAGAGTAGGCAGCGGAGGGGCGGAGACAGAGGGGCGGTGACAGAGGAGGCAGAGCTAAAAAGTGGTGACAAAGTAACAAAGTTGTGGCGGAAGCATATAGATTTGGAATATGAGAAATTAGGGTTAAGGAGGAGAGGTGTTTGCGAGTTTATGTAAAAATAATAATTTGTAAGGGTGTTTGTGTCTTATGATATGTGAAATTTCACTTAGAAGTAAAGGAGAAAATGTCCAGAATGATACCCACTTTTATGTGAAATTTACAATTTGGTACCCAATTTTTAACATTGTTCTTAAAAGGTAACCACTTTTTCATAAATATCCTGAAAATGTTTTTTAATTAAAACGGGTACCATTATTACACAATTTTAATCCAATTTGGTACCTAATTTTTGCTAAAAGGTACCATTTTGAGACGTAAATGAAAAATTTGATACCTTTTTAGGATAAATTCAAAAATTGGGTACCAAACTATGAATTTCATTAAAACTAGGTACTACCATTTTGAATAATCTATGATAAGTAAAAGTGTACACGGTTAGGACTAAGGGAGTACTATTTCTTCTGTTTGGCGGGAAAGAAGAAACAAGATCCCTTCCTAGACCAGTAGACCCTACTGTGTGATAACTAATTACAACTAACTGATTTCAACAGATGCAACTTGCAGCTTCTGGTTTGCTTCTGGTCCAATCCGGATGCTTCTTGATGCTTCTGGAACAACTCCAAGTTCAGAATCATGTATCAAGTATTCCATCACGCCCCCGTCAAGATGAGGCTATTGCGAGAATCGCAAAAACCCATCTTGAGCAAAACAGGTAAGAACTGAGTGTAAGACAACAGCTTGGTGAAAACATCAGCTAACTGAGATGTGGTATTCACATGAAAAGGAATGATGAAACCATCCTTGTATGCATCGCGAACTAGATGGCAATCTATCTCAATATGTTTAGTCCGTTCATGGAAAACCGGGTTCTCAGTGATGTGAATTGCAGCCTTATTATCACAATAAACAGGTATAGGGAGAGGGATTTGCAACCTGAAATCCTTGAGGAGATAGCTAAGCCATTTTAATTCACATAAAGTCATGGCTAAACTGCGGTATTCAGATTCGGCTGAGGATCTAGATACAGTAGACTGCTTCTTCGATTTCCAGGAAATTAAAGAATATCCAAGGAAAATTGAAAAACCAGTAACTGATCGTCGAGTCTCCTTACATGTACCCCAGTCTGCATCATTGTAGCTGGAAAGAACCAGCTTTGAGTTTGATGGATAGAATAAGCCAAATGATTGATGATGCTTCAGATACTTGACAATATGAAGAGCACCAAGCCAGTGATGTTCAGTAGGATGATGAACAAACTGACTAAGTTGATGCACAGCGAAGGTGATGTCAGGTCTGGTGAAGTTCAAGTAGAGCAAACGACCAACAAGTCTTCGATAAGGGCCAGGATCTAGCAGAATAGGAGAGGTCTTATCCGTGGAAACCCAATCCACAGGAAGTGGAGAAGCAGTAACTCTGACCTGATCAAGATTCAGATCAGAAACTAAGGTTGAGATGTATTTATTCTGAGTGAGAAACATGCCACTCTGTGATCTGGCTACCTCAATTCCTAAGAAGTATTTAGCTGGCCCAAGATCTTTGATTGTAAAGGCCTTATTCAGGGAATCCTTTACATGTTGAATTGCTGATTCTGAATTACCAGCAATGAGAACATCATCCACATAAACCACAAGAGCCAGAATGACAGATCCTGTAAAGCTGAGGAATAAACATAAGTCATTATAAGATTGATGAAATCCTAGCCTTTTCAGATGCTTTGTGAACTCATGATTCCACTGTCTGGAGGCTTGCTTCAGACCATATAGGGATTTTTTAAGTTTACAAACTGTACCCTTCTGTGCAAGATGATAACCAGCAGGTGGCAACATATATAATTCCTCATCAATGAAGCCATGTAAGAAAGCATTATTAACATCAACTTGGTGCACGAACCAATTCTGAGCAGCAGCTATAGCAAGAAATAGCCTCACTGTTACAGTTTTAGCTACTGGAGAGAAACTCTCATAAAAGTCTTCTCCTGCAATTTGACTGTATCCTTTAGCCACTAATCTGCCTTTATATCTGCTGACTGGTCCATCTGGATTGCACTTGATTTTGTACACCCATTTACATCCAATTGCTCATTTTCCAGGTGGCAAAGAAACCATCTCCCAGGTTTGGTTGTCTTCCAAAGCTTTTAACTCTTCATTCATAGTAGTGATCCATTCAGGGTAAATGATGGCCTCTCTGTATGATGATGGTTCTGGAATCTGAGCTATAGCAGTAAGAAAATTAATGTGTGCAGCAGAGTAAACTGGTGTGGTAGAATCATGAACTTAGTTGGTAACAAAATCTTTCAGCCAAGCTGGCTTATTCTTAGGTCTAGTACTATGTTTAGGCTGATGTTGCTGAAATGATTCTAGAGGTGGTGATTGAGATGATTCAGGAGATGATGAATGAATATGAGAAGAAGCAGGAGTATTGGATGAGTATTCAGTAGTATAAGAATGATCTGTATGAAATTCATATTCAGATTCAGGTGCATTAGGAAAAGGAATTGAGTTATCAGGATTAGTAGGATTATAAGCATCATCAAAATGATATAGAATAGAAGTGTCTTGAAATGATCTAGAGATAGGTTCTCCATGGGAGATTTATGAAGAACATGATCAGTATTCATCTTGTATGGAAAACTTTTCTCATGGAAAGAAACATCTCTAGATACAATGGATTTATTATTCATTATGTCAAAGACTTTAAAACCTTTCTGATTTGATGGATAACCTATGAATACACAAGGAAATGCCCTTGGAGAGAACTTTTCTTTATGTGGAGACAGATTAGATGCAAAAACAAGACAACCAAAAACCTTTAAATTTTCCAAATTTGGTTTTCTATCAAACAGAATCTCATATGGAGATTTCCATCCTAACACTGATGTTGGTAATTTATTTATTGTATAAGTAGCTGCTAAGATTGCATCCCCCCAAAATTTTTTTGGAAGACCAGATTGAAACATAAAAGCTCTTGCTATTTCCAGCAAATGCCTATGCTTTTTTTCATCAACTCCATTTTGCTGAGGAGTATAGGCACAACTTCTTTGATGTATAATTCCTAGCTTATCAAAAAGTGTTTGACATTTATTATTCACAAATTCTGTTCCATTATCTGTTCTAATCAGTTTCAATGTTTTCCCAAATTGAGTTTTTATCATCACAAGATAGTTTTGCAAAACATCACAGACTTTATCTTTTGTTTGCAGTAAAATAGTCCATGTAGACCTACTGAAATCATCTACTATGGTCAAGAAATATATGAATCCATTTGTAGATGTTACTTTATAAGGACCCCATAGGTCCATATGAAGTAGTTCAAAGCATGAAGATGTTTTAATTTGAGATAAAGGAAAGCTAAGTCTTGTTTATTTAGCTATAGGACAGATATGACACTGAAAGTTATCTTTATTATGCAGATGGAGATGTTTCATGATTACATCAGATGCATGTCCTAGTCTATAATGCCAAATATCTGAATCATCTACTGCTACTGAGAGTTTATTTGCAACTATAGATGTTCCTTTTCCTTTCAAAAACAAAGAATTGAAAGAATGAATACAAGATGATATAAACTTCTGATCAAAGGATGCAGTTGTGATGAGATACAGACCCCTGCTAGCTTCAGCCACCCAATGACTTTATTAGTCTTGAGGTCCTGAATGAAACAAATAGATGGATAGAAGTTAAAATGGACATTTCCAGATTGTGCAAGCTTATTAACAGAAAGCAGATTTTACTTGAAGCTATCAACATACACACAATCATGTAGTATGAGTGATGGTGAGAGTTGAATTGTTCCTATGGTTGTAACAAACTGAGAAGTGTCATTGGGTAAATGAACTGGTATTGGTACTGTGTTTGTTGTGTATTGTTTAAAAAAGATTTTATTGCTACACACATGACTTGAAGCACCACTATCTAGAATCCATGTATCATCATCAAATTGAAAAGCCAAATTTACCATCTAAGTTAGAACACTACCTGAAAAATCAGAGAAGTGAGCCAGGTTAACAGCCTCTCCTGATAATGGTTCTGCAGCTT
>JAULKK010063928.1:0-18439 GCA_032355705.1 Rubia peregrina
CATTATCTGTGAATATGGTCTACTGGTTTTAAGGTTGCAGTAACCTGAATGTGGCATCTAACATTTTGGGAATCACATGTTGTACTTGTTGAAGTTCTTATATGCCTAATTGTATTGTATGAGTTTAATAAAGCCTATTTTTTTCATTGCTATAGAAGTTCTCGGTGGATGTGCAGAAGAAGTTTATGATAGGTTATGGTAACGATATAATGTTGCATAGTCCAATGAGTTCTACCAATGCAGAATTACACGAGGATATGGCTGGAATCATGTTTTTAGATGCTAAATTGATGGTTAGTATGTTTGAAACATTCACTTTGAATGAAGAGGGTTTCTTACATTGCTTTAGCCCGAAACCTGGAGAGCTCTTTGTGAGGCCTTTTCATTTGAAGGGAGCAGAGGTTAGATATGTGACTCCATGTCTGTATTATGAGCATCCACATATCCTGCAGGAATTGAATCCTGGGAAGAAGAAGGAAATGGTGAGAAAAATAAAGTCAATCATATGTTGTTTATCTGACTGAATTTGCAATTTATCATCATGAATGCTATTGTTATTAAGCAGTAAAATTGTTTCGTAAATATAGTTTCTCCCAACCACATTTGGCTATGCAACTCTTGCAACGGGCTTAAAAGCTAGCGTTTTGAAGACTGTAAAAGGTTGTTTTCCTGTGACAACCTATTATCTTGGTGATGGAGGCTTAAAGTTTACTGGAGGTTCGTGGGAACAATTTTATGAAAATCACCGCCTACATTTAGCTGAATATGCTGTGTTCCAATATGAAGGCGATGCACAGTTTGAGGTTTCCTTTTTCTTAAAGAATGGTTATCAGCATCCTTCTAATATTTCCTACACTTTTGGTATGTATATATACCCTGCTTCTGATAAGTCAAAATTTCTGGTGAGCTAAATAGAATTTGACCTGCCATGCGGTTGTTTTTGTAGGATCAGAGGAGGAAATGTATCCTATGGGGGATATTTTTCATAAAGGTATTTGGAGGAGTTCATTTTACAATTGGGTTTTTTAGCTATATTATTAATGAGCATAACAAATTTGCTTATTTTGGTTAACAGCTCATTGTAGGGGTCGCAATGGTGGTGAGGGATCAAATAAGCTGAGTAAGCAACTAATTGGTTTTCTATCAAATGTATTTTCCTCTAAAAAAGATTGTAATGCAAGAAAGGAGACTTTTATGCAGGGAAAATTACTAACGAAGGGTTATGTGATGGGTCTTCTATCTATAAAGGAATTATTTATGAGGCTGAACAATCCATGTCTGGCAAACAGAAGGGTAAGGTTATTTATAATATTTAGAAGGTCTTTGTTTTTGTGGTTTTAAATTTGTTTTCTACATGTGCAGTTGTTTTGGAAGAGGAAGGGATAAAGGAGGCTTCAACATGTCCACCTATTTTGGAAGGGGAAGAGAAAAAGGAGTCAGATGAGCAGAGTTGCTTCACGATAATGTTGACCAAAGAAAAAAAATCAGCGGAAACAGATTGGTATGGTGGCTGGTTGGTGATTTGTTAGCTGTTCATAAAGAAAAGTTGGTTAAATCATCAAGTTCTTTACATTGCAGGTGTTACCTCCAGAATTTGCACAGTCTGCATTTTTTAGGGGAAAAGAAAAAGTGTATTTGAACTGCAGGAACACCACTTTTGAAATGCGCATTTATCGGTACAATGAATTTAGAAGATGTAATTTAGAAGTACCTATGATGCAGCTTCTAGGACCTTGGGACACCATCTGCAAGCACAAGCCAAGTTGGTTTAGGAAAAAGGTTCTTTTTAACTTTCAGAAGAATCAGGTAAGTACAAGTGATGTAGCCAGTATTATTGCAGTCCTTGCAGCCTGATAAAAGGACATGAATCAGTAAGAAGAATGACTGTAAAAATCAGCCGAAGAGAAATTTGGCTATTTTGGTGGTACTTAGTTCATAATGAACATGCAATGACAGTTATGCTAGGTTACATAAGTAAGGAATGGTCCAGTCTTGTACAATTCTGTCAGGATGTGCAGGGTTCTGGAAAAAAAACATCTTTTGTGTTATGATGGCGGTACTTAGGTCGGCTGATATGACAATGTGGCATTTACTTTTCCTTCCTAGGTAGTTATGTATTGTATAGCTTGGTGTTTAGCCATGTGTAGGGTTTATGTAATATAAGCAACCTGGTTATGGACTATGTAAAATAAGGCATGCAGTATCTTTGGATAAGTTTGTAGACATTAATTTTATGCATGAGGTCTGTCAAATTCAGGTGTGCTTCTTTGTGTAACCCATGGGCAAAATAGGTAGAGCTAATGTATTCTATCTAAAATAAGTTTAACAGCAGCATATGGCAGTAATCACTGCTGATAAAAAACCTGATGGATGTAATCTAACTCTACGATTACAAGAAAGATGATAAAGGCACTGTTCTGCAGCCTAACTGTGGAGCAGCAAAGGGGGGAAAATACAGAGATTATTAACTATGGTAGTTTAACATGTTCTGACAGCAGAAGGGTGTAATAATTTTACATCATAAAAAAAATGTATCATCAATCAAAGAAGGACATGAGCAAAGTTTTTTTTAGAGGCAGTAGGTCAAACAAAAGAAACACAAAGTGTGACGAAAAAGCAAGCATGAAAAAAGTTGACTTCCTGGTAAAATAATGGTCTGTGTCATCTAAAAGGCTGTTTTTTTTGTATATGCAGTTACATGTATTTTGTTTATATTAGTACCCTAGGGCTGAAATAAATGGCATGGCTGCAGTGAATAGGGGTGAGGAAGGGTCTGTAATTAGAGGAGAGATTGAAAGTGATAAGTGTGAAATGTGATTAAATGTATAATAAATGAAGAGGATTAAGCAGAAGCCATTTAGAAGGAAAGGTTGGTTGCAAATTTAAAAGTGTTTTTAAGGAAATGTTCAGTAAACTCATGGAGGGGAAAAATGTATTAATCTGGAAAACGTCAGTTTTTATGGAATAGCAGCCGAAAAAAAATTTAGACTCACTGGGGAAAAAAATTGGCCATAGCAGTAATCGATCATTTGGGACGAAAGGGGAGCTTGTTTTTATTGTGAGTAAGTGGTTCAGTTTCAATAGTAGAATGATAAGAGGAAGGCAATTACTGGAAATGGAAACAATTGGTTTAACCAATGGTGTAAAACATGCTCTTATTATATATACAGCAAAAATAATGAGGAGGAAAAGACCATTAACATTGCAGAGAAAGCAGAAAAAATAAGGCAGCAGGTAATAAAATTTGTCTTGGTTAAACGCTGCAGTATAGGCTTGTTAATATAAGAAGGGGGAACATCTAATCAATTAACCATGTAAATTAGCAAACATCCTGAGGGGTAAAAAGGGATTTTGTTAAATAGACAACCACACTGACAAAGAAATGAAACCATAGGCAGAAGGTAACGAAGAATAAAAATGAGATGAACCGGAGATAATATTCATAAAAGGATGTGTAGCTGTTATGAGGTTTTGAAATTTTTTCCATATAAATTTACAAGGTTTTAAATGAAAAGTTCTATACTTATATTCCAGAATGTAAAGTGGGCGGTAAACATTGAGCGTGGCAAACTAATGAAGGTCAAATTCAATGGCGTATTGCAGAGGATTACAAATAAATCCTCTAAATTAAATTTCACATATGGTAAGCGACCTACATTTTAGAGAGAGGGAAAATGCTTTAGAATATACATAATTTATGCTGACGGATATTTTGTAAAAGAAAACATTAGCTAATATAATGTTTTTAGAATGAAGATGGAAAGAACAGGCAGGATTGTATTTTGAACACAAAGGGAGATTACATATATCAAATCTGCACTTTGAAGTTTGTATATATAAATACAGTTTACAAACGGGCATTCATGTGGAGGGAACTATGTCAGGAACTTTGAAGAAGAAACTTTGAAGGCAGTACTACTTCAGGCTGTTGGTCGGGGGAAAATATGTGACTTAAGGTAGCAGAGAAATAGAACAGTTGCAGGTGGAATCTTGTGAAGAATTAATTCAAAACCATAAGTACACCAAATTAGCGTTATTACAAGACTAGTGTTCTTCCCAGAATCAAACTTCGTATATGCAGTTCTTGTGAAATGATGTGGAGAAAAAAAGTTATTAAAGACTGTTCATTTTAGTTATTTCGTTGCAGAAAAATAGCAGGTTTTGCCTTCAAAGAGGACTGGAACGTTGAGGGAATGAAAAGGTAGAGAGGAGGAAAAACGTACAAGTTGATCGATGAGCAGGAGGGTATAAAAATTTCAGTAATGGTTTGTAAGAAACGACTAAATGTGCAGGAACAGTGTGTTGAACAAGAAACATAGAGAATCAGTACACAAAGCAAACAACAGTAGTTTTCCGATGCTGAAACTCAAATGTGAAAAATGTTGAACTCTTCTTACAACTTTTAGTTGTTTAATACAATTGAGAGATTTTTGTAGCAGTAAGAAGAATGAGTTTTATGTTAATTTGTCATTCCCGTACCACTGTGCTGGTCTTAGATGCACCAACATGTTTTTCGCAAATAGGTAATGCAATGGTAAAAACACAGTATGGACAAGGTTTTTGTTGAACACATAAACACTTTAAAAAAAAATTGAATGTAACTCATACCATACTGGTAATAGATGAAAAGATGAACAATAATGGTCTGATATGGAACTGCATAATGTAATTGTCAAGGTTAGTAGTCATAGTTAATTCTAGGAAAAAGCTAAAACCAAAGAGGTTTTTTTGTTTGATATCCACAGAAGATATTTTGGCAGAAAATAAAGAGATCGAGGAAGATTGTGAGTTTCAAAGGCATATATGTAAAGTTAGAATTGGAAAATGAGAAATGGCTGTAAGAAAACCTCTTACCTACAGTTCAAAACGATGAAGGAGACTGCCAGTTCTACATGTATATATACATATACATATATATATATATATATGTAAATGTAGAATGAGCAAATGGGAAATCAGTGGCAGAAATATAGATACTGATAGATGAACAATGTAAATAAAATGTAGTTAAGGAAAAAAAACAGAATTAAAAGGGCATTACAAATGTCACATAAAACCAAAGTAGCGGCAAAATCTGAGTTCCCAACAGAAAGAAAAACTATACAACATCATAAAGTAGGAAAAATTAATAGCTAGGCAGTTTCACCAAACTCAAAGATTTCTTTAAAGACAACATTCTTAGTTCTTAGGTCAGCTTTATCCTCATCAAATGTAGGTGGTGCAAGTAAGACTTTAACAGAGGTAGAAGTCTTCGCCCGTGAGAGCGCTACATAAAGTTGGCCATGCGAAAAAACAGGCTGTTCTAGGTAGAGGCCTACGAAATCCAGTGTTTGACCTTGAGATTTGTTAATTGTCATGGCAAAACATAAGCGAATTGGGAACTGAAATCTCTTGAAAGGGACAACTGTTTTACCTCCAGAATCATAAATTAAAGGAATTCTAGGAATGACAACTTGTTTGCCTCTGTAAGGTCCAAAAGCAATCTCAGCTTTAATTGTGGCATGACATAATTCCCGACAGACCAAACGTGTCCCATTACATAAACCCTCACTTGGATTCAGATTTCGAATAAGCATAATAGGGCAGTTTGGTTTAAGAAATAGTTTGTGTGGGGGGAGGCCTTTTGGACTCAGACTATTCAATAAATCTTCATAGTCAGTTTGATATCTCTCTGTAAGTGTACGGTCTGTGCTAGTATAAATAGTTTCAGTTCCAGGGAAGACCTTAATAAGATATTGGTTGATTCTATCAACAGAGTCATTGGTGGTTGCCAATATACATCGACCAACCATAGCCAGAGGATCAGTTAAAAAGTGTTGCAGGTTGGAGAAGACGCAACCTATAAGACTGATGAAATGTAAAAGGATTAGAAAGATCTGCCAAGAACAAATAAAAGGCAAATATATCATGAAGGTTACCTATTTAAAGATGCATCTTTTCCTATGTAAGGAAGGACTATGTGCCTTGGCAGTGAAACTTCTTCTGATTCATTTAAAGGTTCTGTTCCTTCCCCAATCCCTAGCAAATATTCAGAAAATATAGGGTCAGCAATTGCGCGCATATTAATTTTCAGCTTAATTTTCTTTAACATATGCCAAACACTTGCATAAATAATAGAGGCCTGAACAGTAGCTTTCCTTGAAGCCAATGGAATGACGGGCAAAGTTTGTCTGAAATCACCACCTAGAACAACGACCTTGCCACCAAAAAGGGTTGTTGAATCCATTAAGTCTTGTAATAACAAGTTAAGAGCTTCTACAGATTCCCGGCGTGCCATTGTAGCCTCATCCCAGATAATCAGTTTTGCCTCCCTTATTAATCTAGCCAGCCCACTTTGTTTGCTGATCGAGCAAACCTGTCTCTCATCTACATCTAATGGTAGTTTGAAACGTGAATGAGCTGTTCTACCACCCGGTAAAATTGACGCTGCTACTCCGGAAGTGGCCACAGCAAGAGCAATAAAATCCCGAGACCTAACAGCTGCTAATAAGGCGCGGTAGAGGAATGTTTTACCAGTACCCCCTGGCCCGTCAATAAAAAAAGAATCGGCATCTTCTGATAAGACACTATCCATAATAGAGTCGTAGGCTATTTTTTGCTCATAATTTAATTGACCCTGTAGTAGCAAATCTGCCTCAGTGACTCTTATGTTCTTCTCACACAAATATTCTTTGGGTAACAATTCGTCGGCCATATCCATTGCATCGTCGAACATTAAATCAAAATCTCTCAAGTGTTTCCCCATGTCAATTAAATATTCATTGATAATTTGGAGAGTTCTGACCTCAATGAATGCGTCATTATGTTCAGTAAACCTTGCAGCATACTTCAAATCATCACGGAGTTCATACTTATACTTCCTCCACAGCGTTTGTGGGTCATTCGGAGAGCAAAAAACAAGAAGTATGGCAAATAACGATCTTAAGGATGCCGGCATTTGAAACCCACATGCTTCATCAAGGGCTTCTTCTATATAATTGTCAGAACTGAGCAACCTTAGGCTGATTGCAGCTTCTCTGTAAGAAAAATGTCTGTGGCCATCGACAGTATACAAATCCTCGAAAGAGGTGGGTGCTCTTACATGACAAAGGAGCAATCTCATATAATATATTTCTCCTTCTCTGGGACTTACCGAGACCAATCTGCCAATAACATCCTTCTGCTTCCTTTTCAGCCACGCTCTTGATGTACTGCACCAAACATAAAATTGTGGGAATTCCTTGTAAAGCAACCTTAGCTTCTTTGTTGTCCGGTCATATTTATTGGTATTAAAAAATTCTGTCAATGTCGTCCTTGGTAAGAAAGAGTTATCTGCTAATGATTTCAACCGACTATTCTTATCAAAGGTCAGAAGCTGGTGGCCATCCAGATGAACTTGTAGCGTGTAAACTGACGGATTCATATAATTCAATTTAAATCCATAAATCCGCCACGCTGCTTCTGAAGGGCCAACCCATCTAGCTTCCTGGAATTCTTTAATTTCATCAACATCCTGAGGTTCGCCACTCGTGCCAATAGCAACGGAAACTTTATCAGGCCCTTTAAATAAATATTTGTGGACATAACGTATGAGTCGTATGCTTGAGCATATCTCAACATTCAAATGACAATCATAAGTTGAAGACAAATATTTATTGTACCCAACGACCCATTGATTTCCCACCTCTAAGTTTCTGATCTGAACGGTTCGACCATCATTTCTACGACGGTATAGAGGATAGCCATCTTCAGCATGGCAAGTTGAGTTGCGATATTCTTTCGGATATCCATACTTGCATCTTCCATTTTTCATGCATTGGCTTTTAGGATTATAAATACCACAAGGACCATGAATTATATGCTTAGAGATAACTTCATACAAATGAGGCTCCAACTGAGGATCAGGTAGCTCGGCACACACAATTCTATCATATGCTTCAGGGCTTAGAGGCTTTGATCCAACTTTAAGAATCAGCAGCATGTGGAAATGTGGCAAGCCTCTTTTTTGATACTCAATAACATAGATAATGGATTCGACTTCCCCAAAAAGCTTCTTCTTAATGAGGTCAGCTTTTAATTCCTCAACTTTGGCTCTGAATACGCGGGCTAGCAGATCAGGTCTATCATTTGGTACCTCACCATACAGCAAGTTCGATTGAATTTCAACCCAATTGGGGTTACAGGTCATTGTCAAGAAGAGATCTGGTTTCCCCAATTTCTGAACGATAGCCATATCATCGAGGTACCTACGTTTCATATCTTGCGGTCCACCAATAAAGGAAGCCGACAAAACAACACGACAGCCCAATGCAGAACCGAGATCCAAGCCATCTCCTAAACCATCAACTATACCTCGCAACATTTCAGTTCGAGTCTCTGATTGTTTATGCCTGAGGAACTGTAGTCTGCTGGTCTCAATTTTTATGTACATATCAACAACATATTGTTGGAATAATCTACCTGTATGCAAGAGCATGGAGAGATCTTCGTCTCGCATCTGAAGTTTATAGCAATAGTATTCCCGGGCTGTGACATTTCCGGTATTTTCCTTTTCATTGTTTACAGCTGGATGAGGAGAAATAGTATCAGGACAAAGGGTATTATCATGTCAAAGAAACGAAATGAACAGCAAGTAAAATTGATCAGGGAGTATAAAGTGAATAACAATTGATTAAAACCTGTTTCTTCAGCTGAGATTAAAACTTCAGGCGACTGAAAGGTAAATGAACTGTGTAGATCAAGATCGGCCATCCTATTTTTCCTCTTCAATCTCTTAATGTTGAGGTTCCAACCACTTTGACCTTTCGGGAATAAAATAGGGTATTGCAATGGATCATAGCATCCGTAGTAATGTTTAATGGCATATCCCTTATTCATAGAATCGTAGACCTGTATAGGTATAGTGCGATTGGTATGTGGATCTGGGAGTTCAACATAAACAGCTGCCACTTGAGATGCTGATGGAAGATTATAAACACGCTGATCCAAGTTTGGGTTACCATTTAAGGCAAATTTAACCTCTGTCAAACAAGGGATGTTTCTTAACGATTTGAAAACTTGACAATACGGATTTGAGGTTAATTCTTCCATTAGCAATTTAACAATTTCTGCCTCAAATGCAACATACGATGAACATCGGGCTTCCAACTCATGGTCAGTGTCAAAAAAATAGAGTTGTATGCCAGAGGGACTGTAGTCAGAACTGCACTTTAAAGGTTGGAGAAAATGATAGATCTGGCCATGAACTTTAAAAGTGTAGACACCATTAAGATTGGCGGTCAGAGAGGTATCATAGCGAGCACCTAAACTTGTAAAGGCGAAGTTATTATTATATGTCCTAATATATCTCCTGAAATGCACTGCCTTTTCATCCTTCCCTATCAGTAATTCACGAATACCGGTTGACATAGGTATGGATATTAATGAAATTTCACCGTCACCGCAGCAGAAGTTTTTAGGTTCAGCATAAAAACGTTTAGCACCACAGTGTAGGCAAGGGCTAACCTCAGGGAGAATTTTTGTTGACCGACTAATTGGAAAATCAGCTTTTTCCCCCCTCGATAAGATGAAATCTTATTCCCTAATAAAAAAAAGCATCAAAGACCATAACAACAAAGCAAGTGGGTAACCATATAGTCATTTTCAGGTTGCCAATAAAATCGCCAACAGCAAATGCAGCATGAAGTGGCAAAAAACCTCCCATAACACTACACATAAATTCAGAGGTTGGACCAAGTTGTAGTGGAGGAACAGTAGGTGTATGTTAAAATACTACTGGAGACTGATCAATTAAATGCAGAATGTAACTACTCATGTATATGTGTAAACAGCCTTGAAATTCAATTTCTGTTCTACACAGGAAATAGATAATATAAACAGATACATGGAAGGAGGGGTGATTTTAATTTAGAACTTCAATTTGAGAAACACTTTAAAAGGTGGAAAAAACAAGTCATTTACTACGTCCCAATCATACGTAGAGACATAATTATCTGGAGATACCAATTTAATGACAATATAAAGCGGATAAAAGCAAGCATAGCATTAACAGTAGAGCTAAACTTGCGGCAGTGCAAGGAATGCATCAGGGTTTATGAATACCGTGACATGATGATGGAAGGCGAACATGGCAAACTTTGAATTCCACCCAAAAGGAGATTTTCGAAATGGAAACAACACCGTACCATGTATGAAAATATGAACACTTAAACCAACTGTAAAGTAAATGGATTAGTATACTGAGGGGAGTGGGAAGAATTGCAACATGAGGTTCATCAAAGACTTAAGTAAAAATATAATATTGCTGTTCATGAAAGCCATCCCGCTAAATGAAATCAACACGAATAAAGCATGAGGCCTTAATTTCCGTAGGCCTCGTAATATTAAAAAGTTATAGACTGCATCTGTCAAACTGGTTTATTGTATTATGAAAAGTCTATAAAATCACAGGGAAACGACAACAGTAAGTTACATTCAAGTGGTACAAACAAAGGGCTAATAGAGGATGTAAAAAGACAGTAACACTGAGGGGAAAGAATAGAAAGGTAGACATAAAATTATAATATATAGAAAACATAACAAACAATAGGTGTTATCATTACTGCTACTAAGAATTTAATATGTGCTGGCAGGTATTTTGTTTGGTCATATTTGTGGGAAATGAAAACACCAAATCATTGAGGTCCGAAATTTAGACCGGCAGAAGATTGTGATCACTTGTATTTACGTGTAAACCTTTCCATAGTTGATGTCTATAATCAGCAAAAGGATGTTGATGATTAAGAAAAGAAAAAGTAATTAATTTTGGACTGAAGCATAGGTGGGCTTTCCCTGGTGAATTGTAGTGTGTCAACTTGAAAGTGTCAGTTGCACTACTCTGTCAGCTAAAGAGAAATTTTGTTTTAAAAAGGAAATGGCAAAAATCAATACATAAATGCATATAATGGGAGAATGTAACAAATAATGGTGATAGGTGAATGTGAACTTAATTGTAGCTGAAGTTAGTATGGGAAAAGAAGAATGGAAAAGACCATTGCATTAACCTATGGTTGCTTCCAGGTAAAATAACAGCAGTGAGTTTCATCTACATATGTAAATTTGAAGACAGATTAAGGGGAAATACTTGGTAACAACAATGAAATAACTAACACCCTAAATAACAAACAAAACACACATCAAGTATAATTAGGGGAAGGAAAAGAACCTGAAACAGTAAGCTGAGAAGATGATGGGTGAGCTAAAATACAGTGTTGTTCATAAGAAACACCCCGACCAAGTACATCACCATGAGGAGAGTCTGACTCGATAGTCGTCATCATCGGCGGTCCTGAAAAGGCCAGAGGCTGGATGTCTCGACTGGGAAAACCAGTACCATAAGCATTTGCTAAAAATGGAAGGAAAGGGTGAATAGTAAGCAATAGGTAGAGGGAGAAAGGGGAAATTTGAAGGCAGGCAATGAGCGGGGAAAAACCATAAGAAAGGTGACTATTATATTGCAACAAGGGTAAATTACATAGATGTGGTCAACTATTTAGCTTCCAAATAATGTTAGAGGCTAAAGACTTTTAAAGGGGAAAAATAAAAATGATACAATTTGCAAAGAGTGGAGTTGCTTTGATTGATGTCTCCATAGAATGAATAGTAAAGGTGTTTATATTCGAAAGACAGATTTTAAAAAAAGGTGTTGGTCATAGTGGAACAGAGATAGCAGGAAGCATCTGACTTAAAAAGAATTATTGTTCCTGTACAGTGTGGTCCGATTAAATATAAATGTTGTGTGCACTGTTGGGGAAATGTAGATCATAAAATATGAGAAACATTGGGAACAAGTGGATCAAATGTTACAGGTCATTTGACTGATCATCAGACCATGGAAAGATGTGGCTTCATTTAAACTAACAGGACCAGCAATAAAATGACTGAACTCTATTTAATTTACATGGTTATATAGAACAAAAGTATTTTACATTATTTTAATAAAATGTATCTACCTATTTAATGTGACGATGAAGGAAAAGAAGGACCATGGTAATTTGCATGCAGGAAATTAACAAGGACCATAGTTTTAAAAGAAAATAAACCTAGCTCTTACAGCGGTATAAAATGACATATACAGTGGCAATGCCTTTGTGATTTTTTTTATTTATATCAGGAAAAATCCACTCTGGGAACTTTTAAACCTGCTAATGAGGCTTCCAGCTAAGTTAAATTCCAAAGGCTGAAAACCTAGTTAAGATTATGCTGGCAAGAAGTATTACCAATCAGTGGCAACTAAATTCATGGAATCATGTTAAACGAGAGAAATCCTGTAATGCAGACAAGCTGGATAATGATTTTAAATGTTGAAGGTTTCTTATTTAATGTAAACTTGTAGTAGTACAAAAATTAAAAGCCAAAGAAAATGACAAAGTTTAAAATTGCATATTCCAAAAACAAATTTTCCTACACAAGGGGAAGTCTAAAGATGAATCGTACGGGATCTGCTTCAAACTTGTATCCTGAAAATTTTAAACGGCAACTACCCTTGTTTAAATTACAGAACAACACATAAGACATTAGTGTGTGAGAACATAAGGCACAAGACAGCATGTTTATGATTAAAATTTTGTTCTGGAAAGAATGGTAGAACAGAAACGAATGCAGCAAAAATGAGATTCTTCATAGAAGAACAGGAACTGTAAATTTAAATGCCTGTAAGGTAGACCATAAGTCATTAATATATGATCACAAAAGAGAGTGACATTATAAATAACAACATATATAGTTATAATTTATATATATCTTTACAAGGTGTGGTTTCATATAAATATTTCAGTCGGTGTTATTTGTGCAGACGATCATGGGAAAAAAACCAACATAAAAAGGGCAACACGATCATGGAATGAGGACAGATTGATATGCACAATGTAATTAGTAAAAAAATTCCTCAAACATAAACAATATAGTGAATGTTATAAACACACATGAGAGTTAATAAGAATTAATGGGGAAAAAATGTATAGAGAGAAGAAGAGAAACCATGAGGACAGATTGATATGCACAATGGAATTAGTTTTGAATTAGTAAAAACCAAGGCAATATATTAAAAGTTGTGAACATACATAAGACGTAATAACAATTAATAGGCAGAAATAGATGTATAGAGAAAACATCAGTGACTAATGACGAGAGAGCGGGGATAAAAGTGCATAAAAAAACCCCATCAGACTAATCAAACAAGGAATTGAAGAAAGAAAGTTTCTTATTAGGAATAGCACAGTCAGAGGTTAAATGGAGATATGCGAATTCCAGAAAAGGTCAGATATTATGATTTAAAACAAAGCTGAAGTCGAAATATTGGGTCCGCATACATTCATATAAGAAGAAGAATGGCAGAGTTTCTCATCATAATCATTGCAGTAATGAAAAATACTGGGTCGGCATGCACTGATAAAAGGAAAAGTCAAGAGTACATTCAAATGAGGATGAAATGTATTTACTATGGTTAGGTCACTATGGGTGTGTCCTTTCAAAAATACTGACCAAAGAACCAACCTCACAATTCATGCGGACGAAAAAATGTAACTGTACTGGACTAATTTCACACAGCAACCCATGTAAAAAAAGGAAATGGATAAAATGTACAAAATAAATTCCAAGAGTGGGAAAGTCAATACTTAGGTTCCTCAGATAACCGGCCAAAATTGAGCCGTCATGTAAGTTTCCAGGCAGGAGGGTTAAATAACTTATGTAGCTCATCATGGGAACCTAAATGACATGAGAGAGATTGAAATTCTTAAACCATGGGAAAATAATTTTAAGAGAGTAACAACTAATCTGTGCGGAGATTTCAACAGGTCAACCTAATATATTATTGTAATAACACTTGGCATTTACTTAGGATTGTTGAAACGGGGGTTTTTCCTGTGGTAAGCGTTCAGATTTTTTCAATGGGCCTATTCTGCTATGCATATTAAAAGTAAGCAATAAGTTTGTAAACTGACCAATAAAATTAAAGACAAAAAGCAAACCTGTAACTTTGTCATTCTATTGATTTTGATTGTATGTTATACCAAATTTGACAAATAAGAAAGATTTCCAAGATTGCTTTGATTAAGAAGAATGTTTCCGTTTCATATTAACAATTTACTAATAGAAATAACCTAGAACAATGAAGATTATGCAATTAACCTATAGAAGAAGGAAATATATCCACAGGCACATAACGCAGGTAACCTTAAAAAAGATGAAGATATTAGTAGGTAAATATATTAGTAAGTAAATATATTAGTAAGTAAACATATTAAAAGAAAATTTGGGTGAAGCACTATTTTAAGGCAATGAAATGGAGATCAATTTGGTGAGTTCCAGTGCGTCCAAAAAAAAGAGAAAATGTGGGAAACAAGTCAATAATTTCAAGCCGATTTAACCAATGGCTTCCTTTTATGAATGCCATGTTGACAATTTGCTAAGGGACAGGAGACATCAACAGCAGGAGCATATGGGGTAACAGACTGCGACACGTAGAGGTTTTTTTTTACAATAATGGAGGATCATCACTACATTAACAGGTTCTCATGAAAGGGGTGAAAAAGTTTATGGCATCAGAACGGAAACCCAAAGACATAGCATATGATCAGAAATCATGCAAACATATACGTGGTAACAAATACTAACATTTAAAAAAACAACATATCCCAAAAATAACCATAGCACATGGAACATAAGAAACAGGTAAGTAATCTAGTTGTCGAAGATTTCTGTGGCAGACAATAAACAGGAAAAGAAGACCGAGTAAAATTAAGAGTTCTAAAAAAAGGATAATTAAATTCCATGATGGAAATAAGTAAAGGCAGAGAAAATTGCAGCATCAGTTTACTATTTCATATGGGAGGCAAGGGTGAATGAAATAGGAAAGTGTCCCATATGCTCTATACAAAGTTCCCCATGTATGATCTGGTTGGCTGCGTAAGCGTACAGTTGAAGGGAAAAGTAACTGCTAACCACATGTCACAGCTAATGGTCTTTATGGTATTCAATGCTGGGAAGTTTGTAAATGTATGGCATGTAATGTAGTTCGAAAGAAACACACAATAAATCTGTTAATTACACAGACCAACCATTAAATGTTTTAAAAAGTATAACCTGAATCTGATCAATAGGTTAGGGAAAGAAAAAGTATACAGCATACATAAGGAGATGACTGTTAGGAAAGATTGCATTCTAAACTTACCAACAGGTGAGGCAGAGAACAAAGTTTCCAGTGGATGATTGGTTGATAACACGCCTGTGGAATGGCGTTTTGCAATTGCAGCATCTCTTTTGGTGGCATAAACAAGGGCACGTTTAGCAAGCAAGCGAGTTTTTTGCTGAATGGGGATTTCAGCATAAGACTTTCGCCTTTTACTATTTGCAGTTTCCTCTGCAACATTGTTAAGTAAGTAAAACCTCAGGCCAAAGATAGATTTGTTAAGAGAAGCATTACTGCAACATATATTAGTAACTAATAAACAAAAGGGACAAGTCGTAACTGATCGGTAGTGTATTAATTCAAATTTCCTTAAGGTAACAGAGGTTGATAGTGGAGAAAACAAGAAAAGGTAATAAACTACAATGGCAGAGAGGATTAAAAGCACATAAAATTGATGTGCTGCATAAACATGTGGAAATAATATAGAACTGAGTGGGAGGAAAAATACAGGCATAAATCAAACTTTACAACCAGCGAATTGAAAAAGCCACAAGCATAAACTAAACAAGAGATAAGGTCGGGAGGGAAGCGGAAGTTTGATCCTAAGGTCCCCCCAAAAATTGTATCGGGGAGGTTAATTTGCCGACCTGGACAGGACTGGTATTGCCAGAGTAAATGAAACATAAATTAGCCAGTAACAAACAAAAGAAAAGGCCTTAGCTGAACCCAATGATATTATTGAAACCTTCCCTAAGGACAGATAGATTGAAAGAGATAAAACAACTTAGGCAAAATACGCAAAGTTTATGACATAAACAGAAAAATATTACAAATCTGTTCATCAGAGAGACTAACCGATAAATTGTAAGCAAAACTGAAGCTGTAGGTCAGCAATAGGTTTGAGAAAAATCATGGGCAGTACATATAAGAAGGCAAAGCTGGGGAAAAATGAATTATAATTCTCATTCTTATCAGAAATCATGTAAATATACCACACTAAGGTCAGCAGTAGGTTTGAGAAAAATCAAAGGAATAAACCACAATGGCAGAGAGGTTAAAAAGCACATAAAATTGCTGTGCTGCATAAAGATGGGGAAATGCACATTTCCCAGAAGGGGGAAAACAAAAAAGACCATTAGGAAGAATGAGGTCATGAATTAGACATAACAACTAGCAAATGGAGAAAACCACAAGCGCAAACTAACCAAGGGATAAGTGGGGAGGGAACCTGAAGTTAGACCGCAACTCCCCACCGAAAATTACATCGGCGAGGTAGATTTGCGGAGGTAGACAGGATGTGATTGGCAAAGTAAATGAAACATAAATGAAGCAGTAAAAAAAAAGGAAGAGGCCTTAGGTAAACCATAGCGTATAATTTAATCCTTCCCTAAGCACAGAAAGATTGAAAGGGATAAAACAACTTAGACAACAAACGCAAAGATTATGACATAGAGAGAAACACATTACAAATCGGTTCATCACAGAGCCGAACCGCAAAATTGTAAGCAAAGGTGAAACTCAAGGTGACCAATAGATTAGATAGAAATCATTGGCAATACATATAAGAAGGGAAATATGAATGAAAAATTGATTCCAAACTCACCAACAGGTAAGGCAGAGAGAGAATGGTCCAATCCATCATCAGTCAATAACACATCTGCGGAACACCCTCCTTCAATTGCAGCCTTCCTTTTGGTGGCATAAAGAAGCCTACGTTTAGCAAGTAATCGGGTCTTCTCCTCGATGGGCATTTCAGCATAAGCCTTGCGTCTTTTACTATTTGCAGTATCAGCTGCAACATTGATGAGGACGTTTAAATGTCGGACGAAGGGAGATTTGCTAATGTTAACATTACTTCAGCATATATTACTAACTAATAAATAAAAGAGAGAAGTTGTAACTGATGGCCATTGCATTGATTCACAGGTCCTTAAGTAAAGAGAGGTTCGTAGAGGAGAAAACCAGACGAATGAAATAAACAACAGATCGAAAGAGTAAAAACGGAAAACCAAATGAACAGTCTGTGCTGCATAAAAAACATTAAATGAAGTTACAGAGAGGGAGAAAGAAAAACTGACCACTAGGAAAACCAAAGGTATGAATTCGACACAAGAAGCAAAAGGTTGAGGAAAGAACAACTTTAAACTAACCAAGAGATAAGTTGGGCAGAGAATCTTCCAAGCCATGATTATGCAGTAAGACATCATGGGAAATGGAAGTCTCAAGTGCAGCCTGGGTTGTTTGCACATCGCAAAGGGGCGGGTCAGCAAGAACCTTGTCCGTTCCTTCCATGGGAATTTCAGGATAACCTTTTTCCCCTGAACTACCTCGATCCATTAACTGCGGAAAATTAAACAAAAGGGCAAAAGTAGCGTAAGCATCATTGGACGGGGAAAAACCTCAAGAGAAGAAGTGGTACTTACCCCAGGCAGTGAAGTCGACAGAAGCGAACAGCCAATTGGACGGAATAATTTAAGGAAAATGAGAAGAAAAACCAAACAAGAATGCGAGATATGGGAAGTAGAGCTGGTCTTGTGGGGAAGGAAAATTTCAATTCAGATACAGCGGGGACAGAGAGAGGGGATTAACAAAAGAAGAAGGGCAGAGATGAGAAGAAGAACTGGTGAGGTAGGAAAATCAGAACCTCAATTCAGCTACAAGAGAGCAAGAGTGAGTAAATTGGCAGGGAACATCCTTCTGAGGGATTTGGTCAGCCTCGGGGGGACAGACGCTGACATTCAGAAGAAGGCCAGCCGAGAATGGTGGAAAGGCTGCTCTCTGACACCTCCTGCCAGCAAAGACGGCACATAGGTAACGACAAAACAAAATAACAGAGTTGGCTGGCGCTGAAGATTGGAGAAATTGCAAAAGGAACCCATCAGACAAATGATATTTGCAGAAGTACCCCTGGACGACGAACGACCAAAAGTGGGAAATGTCCCGCATTCTATATACATTTAGATAACGAAAACTTTTCATTACCAAAATAATTTAAGTACAAGTGACAACAATCCAGCTATCCTTCCTCCTTTTTACTACTCCCTCCGTTCCAGAGAAAATGACACACTTGCTTTTGGATCGGTTTTAATGCAAGATGATGTGGAAGTGTTGATGGAAAATAAAGGAAGGGTGTTTTGGTAATGGAAGAGTTTACTAGTAGATTTAATCAACTTTTGAGGGATAATATAATAAAAGTATAACCTCATTTATTGCTACTTTAGGTAAGAATTGAAGTGTGCCAATTTCTGTGGGACGGACGAAAATAGAAAGTGTGTCAATTTCTCTGGGACG
>JAULKK010064032.1:0-18433 GCA_032355705.1 Rubia peregrina
GCAAAGCCCGCAATAATATGTATCCCTAAGTAATCAAAATCCAAAAAATCCCCAAAAACTAGGGTTTGGATTTTCTCAGAAATTTTACTAAATTTGTTATTAGCTGGGTGGAATTGTGGAGTAGAGGGAGTAGTGGTATTGATTTTGAAAAGAAATGAGTTGATTTGTGGTTGGAGTGGTGGATTGGAGGTCAGGAATGGTAGAGGGCGGCAGAGGAAAGGAGGAGAGTGAGGGAGGGAACTGGTTCTAACCTTTTTTAAAAAAACAATCTGGGCTGGCCTCACTAGTGGCGAATGAAAGGTCGTGACTCGCGACATGGAAATCAAGGGGTCTGATGGTCAAATCCATAATTATTTGATAAATTCTAGATGAATGTGATAATGTCGAATACTAGATGAAGGGAATCTGGCCACATGTTCGTTGCGACTCGCGAACAAGATGTCGCGACTCAGGACGGGTGACCAAAATCAGAACTTTGATTATTTTTCTTCTTCTTCTTATTTCTATATTTCTCTAAAATTTACTTCTCTTCAAGCCTTCAAAAGATGAACTAAATGATCTTCAACGGTATTTGGTCTTCAAGTCTCGATAGTTTTTGCTCCGCCACACAAAATCCATTAGAAAAGTCATAAAAGTCGCTCTTAGCTCTCCTGAGTGAATTTCAAGGTAAAACACGGTCTATATGACAAAAGAGAAAAAATGTGAATCCATAAAGTCCCAAAATATGCACCTAAAATGGACACATCACCTAGGCTCACACTTAAGTTTCTAGCCACACTTAGGAGGGAAGAATGGGCAGATGTGCATTACATCTTATTTTACCAAAATGATGTGGGATATGAGCTAAATTATGTGAACTTTCCTAGATTTTTGGATGGGAACTTGGGATGAGGGTTGGTGATTTTGCCGATTCCCCTGGCTTCTATGAGATGACCTTTTGGCTGGAAATCACCTAGAGGGCAAGAGGCAGTATTGACAAGGGCTCACTCATCATCCATCCATCTTTGCGCATTGCCTATCGTTTACTATCCATGGCATTGTTGGGTCAAGGACAAATCACTCATTGCCCCAGCTTCCTTGTGAAGTATCTTTGGGCAATAATGTCTACGAGACTGGGTCATCCGGACTGGGTAGACATATGGGTCTAGCGATACCTTTAGCTTTATTAGATGACCAAAGGGAAAATAAGTGTGAGAGGATTAGTACTCTCATTTCCTTTAATGATGGGATACAACCACTGGGCACAGGGGAGTCTGTTTTAGGCAAGCATGACTGCAACCCTCTCTTGACAAGCTAGTTGAGTTCAAAATGCTACATGACATTAGGGATGCTTATATTTGGTTGTACGGAGGCTAATTCCTTTTATAGAGCCAGACTTTGAGCAAAGCATGGACTTTTGGGATGCACTACAGGTGAGGAACCGTGGTCTACGATAGCCGCCACCTAGGCAGAAGTCACCTCCTCACGAGGACCAGCATGTTTCACCCGATCTGAGATAGAAGGTGCATCACCTCGAGTAGGAGGTTACTCATTTGGAGGGCCAACTCGTGGATGTGACTCAGCTACTCCACCAGCACCATTGGAAGTATATTACAAAGTGGGAGATAGTCGACCACAGACTCGGTGGTTGGAAGACAAGGTCAGCACTATCATCACCATGATGCGTTCCACTCAAATAACTGACCATTCCATTGACCTGATGCTCACCGCGCTCGTAATTAGGAGGAGAGGGCCCAGAAGCATGCTCACCATCATGGAGGAGTAGGAACCTAGTGGTTCTAGTTGTGAGCACTTTTCTTCTTCCTTTATTCCATATTTATGCTTCGATTATTTATATGCATTGGGGACATTGCAAGATTTTAAGTGTGGGGTGAGGTAATTAGTAAAGCTTATTACTACCATAGGCTTATTATGATATTGTTCTTTTTTCCCATGGTAATTAATAAGGCCTTAGGAGTTATTAAAATAGAAGGAAAAAGTGAAAAATGAAAATTTTAATGCCGTTGAGTTGAAAACCCGCTCGTGGACAACTTAGGCAAAAATGAGGGGCTTGGATTGATCAAAAACCCGAAAGGGTGATCTATGAAAAAATGAGAGGCCTAAATTGTGTGGAAAAAGATGAGGCGTGAGGTAAAAACAATGAGAAGCTAGGATGAAAACCCGAAAGGCTCCAAGGCAAGATTAGAGAAATTGAGAGAAATGAAAATAATAATAATTGAAGACTCATCTTGCCACTTTGGGAACGTTTGGATAGATTAAAACCATTTTACCTTATTTTCTAATGATGAACACCTCATTTTGATGCAACATTGTTTTGGAAATTTTGTTGGGTAGAATCCTTTACGCACTGATATGGGGATGGGTAATCTTTCATATTTAGAGTTAAAGGAATTCTCAAGAGAAAAGTTTCAAATATGTTATGGGGTAGAAAATCCCGAATCCACTTAGCCCTTGATCATCTTTACTCAAGGTCGAGTAAAGTTCTAAGTGTGGGGTGTTTGATGTGCTCAGTTTAAATCCCAGTTTTGGCATATTCAAAGTCTAATTTTGTAATTTATTATGAACTTAATTGAAAAGAAATTAACATTTTATCAATAAAGGGTCTAGGATGAGTTAACCTATTTTATATCCTAATTATTTAATTTATGAAGTGTTTTAGATCATATTGAAGTGTTCGGGTTTGGAAGAGTTCAATTTTTGAAGAAGCATTGAAGAAGGAAGAAGATTTTGAGGAAGAGGGTCAAATACTGAAATTTGGTAGAAGTTGGGGAGGTTGGTCACTGCGGACCGCAACATATACTACGGCCCACATCGAACAGATTGGGCTGAATTTGGTTATCTTCAAAACTCTACTCAAATTCTCCCCAAAACCCTAGTTTGCATTTAATTTTCATCATTTACTCTTTGTTTACCTTGGATTCTTGCTATTTTGTTATGGGTTTAGCTAATCTAGGCTAAATATACTCTTGTGAACAATTAGTAAGCATTTCTGGTATGAATTTGTGAGATTTGATTTATCCTATTTTGTGCTTTGATATTAAGTATACTTTATGCTTTCTTGTGTGATTAATTCATGATTTAGACTAGGATGATCAACTAGTTGATTATTGTGGGTTGATTATTTACTAGCTTTTTTTGTCAAACTCGGAAGACTTTGACTTTTTATAGATGTGATTATCGTTAGTTAATGTTAAGTTATAATTGGTTCACCAATAACGATTAGCATGAAGGCCGGTCCTCGTAGTCATTATTAGTAGATATATTTGTGCTATCCCAATGTTTCTCGCTTGTAGGAAATTGTATTAGTTGTATTGGGTCTCTATGTTCATTGCTATTCTCGGGTAAGTTTATGGCGGCGACCGTCTAGAGTTACCAGAGGGTGAGGTTTATTGTGTGGCGACGATCGACCACTCTAATTATAACCGTGGAAAGGTGAATGTCTTTATTCCAAAGGTGTTGGAAAGTTCTCAATAATATTTGATTATTGCATAAAAATAGGATTGATCGATGATCAAAAGATGATTAGACATGTAAACCAATTGCGCCCAAGACTCGTTATATTCTTAGTTACATTTTTCGTGCTAGTTGTGATCGTAATTACAATGTTCTTTTATTTATTTGGTAATTTAGTTGTTTAAAGTATTAGTTGTATTTTCCAAAATCAAATCCCCAAACTTTGTTACTGCACACATAGAGTGACTTCTTCGTATTTTTTTAATTACAATCGATAAAACCCTCTTTTCCTCGTGGATGACGCCGTTTTACCACTAGCTACTATTTAGTAGTTAGCCGTAATTTGGGTCTATAAATAATATCTTTGAGAGGCACGATGGCAGCTTCCCAGAGCTCCGTGAAGTTCTTTGCCTCATTAGCCTCTTATAACTTTTCAACATGGTCCAATTGGTTATCGTATGATTCAGTCTCTCTAGCATGAGCTGCTTGTTTTTCTCTTTAATCATATTGTGTTGTTACACCAAAACCTTGTACTGTGTCAGAAGTCCACACAGAAACGTATGTTTGTCCATGAAAGGAGTAAAAGGTACATGTAGCTGCATCCCCCTCAATAGGAAACCTCATCTCAACCATGGTCATGAAATAGTCAGAAGCCACTATCTAGTTTAATTTCTCCCTCAATTGAGCATAAGTAACATCCGGAACTTGTCCAATATGCTCGTGAAATTGTGATGGAATTTTTTTACATGCTTGATGTAGCTCTAAAAAGCACTCCTGTGAGAAAGGATCGAATTGGAAAGACGTAAAATGAGAAAACCCCGAGCAACGAAATCAAGTCTGAGTCCCACTCCCCCAGCAAAACAGTAGCATCATCATTTGTGACATAGTCCCTTCAATATTACCACAATGTATGTGTGAATCATCTCCGATCAGTGCACAAGCCACATGAAGATTGACAATGATTACAATCTATTTTGTATGATCATAACTACCTATTTTTGTACCTGAATATTTCACGTGTAAATTGTTCGTCGATTTATATAATAACTTCAATTTTATTATGCAAGACTATTGATAACATGGAAAATCATGGTTGACCATAAAATTACATAATTTATTACTATGATTTTGAGAGAACTGTTCTAAAATAATGAAATTTAATATACTGCAATACTAGAGTGACTTTTTATGTTTTAAAATAATTTTAATTATAAAATTTAAGATCACAATAAATAGAACTTGATATTTCTAAAATTAATGTAATTTAAAATCCCATTGAAGAAAGAAACATGCATTTTTACACATTAATAAATTCACAATAAAAAAAACAAAACAAGTATGAAATGGCCAGTAAATTCATTTAAGTAAAATTCACAGTATATAGATAGATTTGAAGACCTCCAAAGAGTATCATAGTGCTACCTACAATCAAACTCCATCGGGTCTTTCTTTGATTCATCCTCTTAAATTGGGAGCTCTGAGAAGTTCTTAGCATTTTTTCCCTTATGGAACCGTGTAGAAGGGCTCTGTTGGTTATCGTATGATTCCGTCTCTCTAGCATGAGATTCTAGTTCTTCTCTTTCCTCATATGGTGTGGCTACATTGGAACCTTAACAGTGTCAGAAGTCAACATAGACCCATGAATTTGTTCCTGAAAGGAGGCATAACTGCATGTAGCTGCATCTACCTCAGCAGGAAACCTCATCTCGATCATGGTCGTGAAATGGATGTAAGCCAATATCTAGTTCAATTTATCCCTCAATTAGGCATACGTAACATAGGGAGGTTGGCCAATGTGCTGATCGGAATACAATAGCAAAAGTTTTGCGTTCTTAATGTAGCTCTACAAAATACTTTTATGAGAAAGGCTCGTATTGGCAGGACGCAAAATGGGCAAACCCCACATATCAGCAGCATTATCAGTCGAAAAGTGTACAAGCTACATCAAGATTGCCAATGATCGGAATCAATTTTGTATAATCATAACTACCTATATTTCCCCCGAATAGCTCACGTGTACTTGATCGTCCATTTGTACAAAACTGAAATTTTCTTATTCAAGACTATTGATAACGGGGAAAATCATGGTTGAACATAAAACTACAAAATATATTTCTATGATTTTGAGAGAACTGTGCTAAAAAAAATTCAATATTTTGCAATTCCAGGGAAATTGTTTATGTTTTAAAATAAATTTAATAATTAAATTTGTAAAGTCACACTACATAGAACTTCATATTTCTCAAATTAATGTAATTTTAAATCCCTTTAAATAAAGAAACATGCATTTCTACACATAAATAAATTCACAATAAGTATAAACTAACTGAACATGAACTCCACAGTAAGTTCATTTAAGTGAAATAAATCCATATAGATTTGAAGACCTCTTAAAACCATGATGTTGCTCCATACGTTCATACTCAGTCAAATCCTCCCTTATTCATGTTATTGACTTGGGAGATCAGAGAAGTTCTCAACCTCCGTAGCCTTTTGGAACTATTCAACCTGGCATGATTGGCTATCGTATGAGTTGGTATCTTCAGCATGAGATGCAAGCTCTTCTCTTTGGTCATATAGTGCGATTACACAGGAACCCTATACCGTGTAAGCAGTAAACACAGACACGTGAGTTGGTTCTTGACAGGAGGCATAGCTCCATGTAGCTGCATACACCTCAGCAGGAAACCTCACCTCGAGCATGACCGTGAGATAGTATGAAACCATTATCTAGTTCAATTTCTCCCTTAGTTTAGCATAAGTAACATAGGGATGTTTTCCAATGTGCTGATTAGATTGCGACAACCAATGTTTAGCATGCTAGATATAGCTCACAAAGCCCTCTTGTGAGACAGGCTTGAATTGGAAGGACGCAAGACAAGCAAACTTGAGTCACAAAATCATGTCCGGGTCTCACTCTTCCGTCAAATCGACATCATCTTCATTTATGACGTAGTGCACAAGCCACTTCAAGATTACCACAATTTACGTTTGAATCATGTTCCATTAGTGCATAAGCCACATCAAGATTGCCAATGATCACAATCTATTTTGTATTGCACTATATTACATTTCATTCTTTTAGCACATTTCATTCTTTTAGCACTATATTACATTTCATTCTTTTGCCAATGTATTACATTTCATTCTTTTAGCACATTTCATTCTTTTAGCACATTTCTATTTTGTATGAAACCATTATCTAGTTCAATTTCTACCTTAATTAAGCATAAGAAACATCCAAGTGTGGTCCAATGTGCTGATTGGATTGAGACAATCAAAGTTTAGCATGCTAGATATAGGTCCGCAAAGCACTCTTGTGAGAAAGGCTCGAATTGGAAGGACGCAAGACGAGCAAACCCAAACAACAAAATCACGTCCGAGTCCCACTCTCTCATCAAATCAGCATCATCATCATTTGTGACGTAATGCACAAGCCATTTCAAGATTACCACAATTTACGCATGAATCGTGTTCAAATAGTGTACACGGCACATCAAGATTACCAATGTTACAATCTATTTTGTTTGATCAAAACAAGCTATTTCCCCCCAAATATTGCACGAACATGTTAGTTATTCTATAAGAACTTCAATTTTCTTATGCAAGACTATTGATAACATAGAAAACAATTGTTGAACATAAAACTACATGATTTATTACTATGATTTTGAAAGAAATGTGACTATTTATGTTTTAAAATAAATTCTAATAATTAAAATTTCAAATCATGCTTAATAGAACTTGATAATTCTCAAATTAATGTAATTTAAAATCCATTTGATGAAAGAAACATGCATTTGTACACATAATAAATTTACAATAAAAATAAGAGAATGATGTTTCTCTCTACGCTCAAACTTCATCGGGTCATCCCTTGATTCATCCTCTTAACGTGGTAGGTTCAAGAAAATCTCAGCCACATTAGAAGCTTCAAACAGTTCAGTTGGCCTGATTGGTTATCGTATGATTCAGTCTCTTTAGCAAGAGCTGGTAGCTCTTCTCTTTGCTCATATTGTTTGGTTACACCGGAACCCTACTAGGTAAGAGGTCCACACAGACACATTAAGTTTTGCATGAAAGGAGGCATAACTCCATGTTGCTGCATCCACCTCAGCAGGAAACCTCATCTCGAGCATGGTCGTGAAATAGTCGGAAGTCATTATCAAGTTAAATTTCTCCTTCAATCGAGCATAAGTAACATCAGGATCTTATCCAAAGTGTTGATTGGATTGCAATAAAAATTTGTTGCTTACTCAATGTAGCTTTGCAAGAACTTTTGTGAAAAAATGCTCGAATTGGCAGGAAGCAAAACAAGTAAAACTCCGAGAAATGAAATCATGTCCAAGTCCCACTTTCCCAGAAAATCAGCAACATCATCATCAGTTTCATAGTGTACAAGCCACATCAAGATTACCTAAAAAGGAAACCTCATCTCGAGTATGGTCGTGAAATAGTTGAAAGCCATTATCTATTTAAATTTCTCCCTCAATTAAGCATAAGTAACAACAGGAGCTGGTCCAATGTGCTGACCAGATTTCGAAAACATAAGTTTTGCGTGTTTGATGTAGCTCTAAAGATAATTTTTGTGAGAAAGGCTCGAATTAGCAAGGCGTAAAATGAGCAAACCCTAGGCAATAAAATCACGTCAAAGTCTGACTCTCCCAGCAAATCAACAGCATCATCATAGGTGGCATAGTGCACAAGCCACATCAAGATTTCCATAATGTAAGTGTGATTCGTGTTGGAATTGTGCACAAGACACATCAAGATTTCCAACAATCACAATCTATTTTATATGATCATAACTACCTACTTTTTGCCCGAATATCGCACGTGTACTAGTTTGTAGGGCCAAAAAATAGGGGTGGCCCAGGGGTATCTGGCCACCCAAATATTTTTTTTACCTTGAATAATTTTTATTCATTTAGTGTTTTATTTAATTTTTATTGATAAAAAACAGTTGTGGTCTCCCTATAAAAAATATTTGATTCAGGTGGTTTATAATGGTTGGATCCTTTATTTTTATTTTGGTGTTAAAAAGAATTAAAAAAAAATCTTTATCCAACTTTACATTTAATATTTATCAAAGTTACATTTGGAAATAGTTTTAACAATTTTATTTAATAAAATAAATTGGTTCAAATTATCATTTGGTTTTTGTTTTCTAATACAAATATAGTATACATACATGTCGTGATATCTTTCAATAAGCAAAAATAAAAATAATAAAAATTTATCTTCTATATTTAATTTTGTAATTTTTCATCAATTATTTATGTAATTTACATTATTTAAGTTCTCTATTTCAAATTTTATTTCACAATTGTTTATTCTTGGAACTATTTTAAAAATACGACAAAGAGGGGAAAAATCATTCGATTTTTCTTACATAAAAATAGTAATATTGTTGAAGATGATACACAACATACTATTTCAATCACTTCATTTATTTTTAGTATTTAGTTTTATTCTTTAACTTTTGAATGAATTAATCTACTACACTTTGGTATCTTAATGGTCAAATCAAAATTAATTATATATATTTTTATATATAGTTTTGGTCCCCATAAAGGAAAATACTGGTTACGTCCTTGCTTGCTCGTCCATTTGTACAAGAACTGCAATTTCATTTTACAAAACTATTGATAACATGGTAAAACATGGTTGAACGTAAAACTAAAAAATATATTACTAAGATTTTGAAAGGACTGCGTTAAAAGAATGAAAAGTAATATTGTGCAATACTAGAATAACTTTTTATGTTTTAAAATAAATTTTAATAGTTAAATTTGTAAAGTCACACTAAATATAAATTGATATTTCTCAAATAAATATTATTTAAAATCTCGAAGAAAGAAACATGCATTTTTACACATATATAAATTCTTAATGAAAGTAAACCTAATAAATATGAATTCCATACTAAATTTATTTAAGTAGAATAAATCTTATATAGATTTGAGGACCTCCTCAGAGCATGATGTTGCTCCCTATGGTCCAATTCCATTAGGTCCTCCCTTGATTCATCATCTTGGCTTGGGAGCTCCGAGAAATTCTCAGCTCTTTAGACTCTTGGAACTATTCAGCATGGCCTGAATGGTTATCGTATAATTAAGTCTCTTCAACATGAGCTGCTTGCTCTTCTCTTTTCTCATACGATACGATGATACCATGTATTATTTATGCCTGAAAGGAGGCATCTGCATCCACCTCTGCTGGAATCATCATCTTGAGCATGGCCGTGAAATAGTTGGAAGCCATTATCTAGTTTAATTTCTACCTAAATTGAGCATAAGTAACATTGGGATATTTTCCAATGTGCTTATCAGATTGCGATAGTAAAATTTTACGTTCTTCTTGTTGCTCTGAAAAGAACTTTTTTTTAGAAAGGCTCAAATTGGTAAGACGCAAAATGAGCAAACCTCGAGCAACGAAATAAGTTCCAAGTTCAACTCTCCCAGCAAATCAACAACATTATTATAAGCGACGAAGTGCACAAGCCACATCAAGATATCCACAATGTAAGAGTGATTCGTGTTGGATTTGTGCAAAAGCCACTCAAGATTGCCAATGATCACAATCTATTTTGTATGATCATACTTATC
Source organism: Rubia peregrina (assembly GCA_032355705.1). Lineage (NCBI taxonomy): Eukaryota > Viridiplantae > Streptophyta > Magnoliopsida > Gentianales > Rubiaceae > Rubia > Rubia peregrina. The sequence goes on from JAULKK010064032.1 coordinate 10,062, forward strand.
TATTTTCCCCCCGAATATCGCACGTTTACTTTTTCCTTAATTTGTACAAGAACTGCAATTTCATTTTGGAAAACTATTGATAACAAGGAAAATCATGGTTGAAAGTAAAACTACATAATCTATTACTATGATTTTGAAAGAACTGTGCTAAAAGAATGAAATATAATATTGTGCATTACTAGAGCAACTTTTGATATTTCTCAAATTAATGTAATTCAAAATCTCTTTGAAGAAAGAATGATGAATTTGTACACATAAATAAATTCACAATAAAAGTAAACTAAATAAATATGAATTCCGCAGTATATTCATTTAAGTTGGACAAATCCTTTGTAGATTTGAAGACCTCATACGAGCATGATGTTACTCCCTACGCTCAAACTCCATCGGGTCCTCCATTGATTCATTCTCTTGCTTTCAGATGTCCGAGAAATTCTCAACCTCTTTTAGGGGGTGTTCAGATTGCCTACCCCGGCCTATTTGGGTCGATTTGGGTTAATGATTCATTTGGTTCAAGTGGGTCGGGTCAAAATAGGTCGGGTTAGAATTTGACCCAAAATGACCCATTTTTACTCATTTGTATCTTTGCCCAATTATCTTGAGAAAAAATCATTTTAAAGAAATTCATAAAAAATAATTAATTTAATTCAACATATCCATTATTAATTTACTTCGTAAACAAGTTTAACATGCTTGAAAAATATATAATTATAAAAATAAATATAACTTTAATAAATAATATTAATTATAAATAAAATATTGATTAAAATATGAAATATATATTCATAAATATATAAATAATTTTTATTAAAATTATATATTTTAATTGAAATATAAAAAGTATTTTAACTCTTGAAGAGGGTGATGAAAACCATTAAATTAAGGCCAAGCTATTAAGTATCTGATTTAGGTTCTTTTCTTTTTAAGAGGTGAAAATAATTGTATTTTTTATTAATCAAATAATTTATAATTAAATTAAATATAATTTTTGTATTTTAAATATTATAAAAATATATCATCATTTTATTTACCATTTAAATATTAATATATTTAAAAATATTCATTTTATTGAATAAATTATAAAAATAATTTAATATTATTTGGGTCGATATGGTCAAATTTTTGGGTCAAATTTGTGACCCTGTTCGATCCGCCCTGACTCGTTTAACCCTAAATTTACGGTCAAGTTCGACAGGGACAACTGACCCGCCCCGACCTTAGGGGTCAACATGACAAGCCCTAGCCTCTTTAACCTCTTGGAACTGTTCAATATGGGCCGATTGGTTATCGTATGATTAAGTCTCTTTAGCATGAGCTACTAGCTGTTCTCTTTGCTGATATAGTACGGTTACACTGGGTACTATTTCAAAGGTCAACAATGACATATGAGTTGGTGCCTGAAAGGAGGCATAGATCCATGTAGATGCATCCACCTTAACAGTAAACCTCATCTCAAGAATGGCCATGAAATAGTCGGAAGCCATTATCTAGTTCAATTTCTCCCTTAATTGAGCATAAGTAACATAGGGAACATGTCCAATGTGCTGATGGAATTGCGATAATTTTTTTAATGTGTTCTACGTAGCTCTGAAAATCACTTTTGTGAGAAATGCTCGAATTGGCATGGCGCAAGAAAAGTAAACCATGAGCACCTAAATCTGGTCCAAGTTCCACTCTCCCAGCAAATCAACAACATCATCATAAGTGACGTAGTGCACAAGCCACAAAAAGATTGCAATAATGTAACCATAATTCGTGTTAGATTTGTGCACAAGCTACACATTAAGATTGCCAATGATCACAATCTATTTTGTATGATCATAAATACCTATTTTACCCGAATATCGCACATGTACTTGTTCGTCCATTTGTAAAAGAACAGGAATTTAATTTTGCAAACCTAATGATAACATTGAAAACAATTGTTGAACATAAAACTACATAATATATCAATATTATTTTGAAAGATCTGTTCTAAAAGAATGAAATACAATATTGTGCAATACTAAAGCAATTTTTATGTATTAAAATATATGTTAATCATTTAACTTGTAAAGTCACACTAAATGAACTTGATATTTCTCAACTTTATGTAATTTAAAATCCCTTTGAAGAAAGAAACATGAATTTATACACATAAATAAATTAACAATATATATAAACAAAATAAATATGAAATATGCAGTAAGTTCATTTAAGTAAAATAAATCCTATATAAATTTGAAGATCTCTTAAAACCATGATGTTTCCCTTAGGTCATCCCTTATTCATTCTTTGACTTGGAATATCAAAGAAATTCTAAACCTTTGTAGCATTTTGGAACTGTTCGGCATGGCCTGATTGGTTATCGTATCACTACTATAAATTAGAGCTATCATAACACATTCCTTGCAAGACTCATTTAAAATATTATGATTGCTTATAGAGTGTTACTTAAACTTTTGAAGAGTGTTACATAAATATTGAAAGTGTTACCCAAATTTTAAAAATTGTTATGTTAGATCTAATCCAACATCAGCTAAGGTAATACCCGTAAAAGTGTTACTTTCAGTACTGTTGTAACACGGTGAACCTATGATAACAATTTTTCAAGTATTACCTTAGGTAATGTTGCACTAGATCTAACGTAACACTTTTCAATATTTAGGTAACACTTTTCAATATTTATGTAACCATTTTAGAAATGTTTAAGTAACACTTTATAAACTATTGTAAGATTTTTAATAAGTGTTTCATGTAAAGTGTTACATTAGCCTAATTTTGTAACAGTGTATGACTCGGTATCTGTAGCATGAGGTGCAAGCTTTTCTCTTTGGTGATATGGTGCTATTACACCGAGTACTGTGTCATAAATCAACACAAACACATGCATTTGTGCCCAAAAGAAGGCATCGCTCAATGCAGCTGCATCCACCTCAGCAGAAGACCTCATCTCGAGCATGGCAATGAAAGAGTCAGAAGCCATTATCTAGCTCAACTTTTCCCTCAATTGAGTATAAGTAACATCGGGAGTTTGTTCAATGTGCTGATCGTATTGAGATAGCAAAACTTTTGCATGCTCCATGTAGCTCTTAAAAGCACTTCTGTGAGAAAGGCTCAAATCTTCAAGAAGCAAAATGAGCCAACCCAGAGCAACCAAATCAGGTTAAGGTCCCACTCTCCCAGCAAATCAATAGCATAATCATAAGTGACAAATTGCACAAGACATATCAAGATTGCAACAATGTAACCGTCATTAATGTTGGATTTGTGCACAAGAAACATCAAGAATGCCAAAGATCTCAATCTATTTTGCATGATCATAACTACCTTTTTTTGCCCGAATATTGCACATGTACTTATTCCTCGGTTCGCACAAAAACTGGAATTTCATTTTGCAAAGCTATTGATAAAATGGAAAATCTTGGTTGAACATAAAACTACATAATATATTACTGTGATTTTGAAATAACTGTGCCAAAAGAATGAAATGTAATATTGTGCGATACTAGAAAAACTTTTATGTTTTAAATAAATTTTAATCATTAAATTTGTAAAGTCACACTAAATAGAGCTTGATATTTCTGAAATGATTGTAATTTAAAATCCCTTTTAATAAAGAAACATGCCTTTCTACACATAAATACATTCACAATAAATATATAATAAATAAATATGAAATCTGCAGTAAGTTCATTGAAGTAAAATAAGTCATATATAAATTTGAAGAACTATTAAAAGCATATGTTTATCCCGCACTCAAAATTCCTTGGGTGCTCCATTATTCATCCTCTTGACATGGGACATAAGAAAGGTTCAAAACCTTTATAGCCTTTTTGGAACTGTTCAACATGGCCTAATGTTTATCTTATGATTTGGTAAATCTAGCATGAGCTGCAAGTTCTTCTCTTTGGTCATATGGTACGATTACATCGGTTATTGTGTCAGAAGCCAACACAGACATGTAAGTTTGTGCCTGAAAGGAGGCATAGCTCCATATAGTTTTATCCACCTCAACAGGAAACCTTATCTCGAGCATGGTTGTGAAAGAGTCAGGAGCCATTATCTAGTTTAATTTCTCCCTCAACTAACATCGAGAGCTTGTCCTATCCGCTGATTAGATTGGGATAGCAAAATTTTTGCATGCTCCATGTAGCTCTTAATAGCACTTTTGTGAGAAGGGCTCGAATTGGAAAAATGCAAAATGAGGAAACCTTGGGCAGAGAAATCAGGTCCATGTCCTACTCTCCTAGTAAATCAATAGCATTATCATAAGTGACATGATGCACAGACCTTATCAATATTGCGGCAATGTAACCTTGATTCGTGTTGTGTTTGTGCACAAGGGACATCAAAATTTCCAAAGATCTCAATCTATTTTTAAAGATAATAACTACTTATTTTTTGCCCGAATATCACACACGTACTTTTCTTCCATTTGTGCGAGAATTGGAATTTTATTTTTGCAAAGCTATTGATAACATTGAAAATCATGGTTGAACGTAAAACTACATAATACATTAATATAATTTTGAAAGAACTGTGCTAAAAGAATGACATGTAATATTGTGCAATGCTAGAGCAACTTTTATGTTTTAAATTAAATTTTAATCATTAAATTTGTAAAGTCACACAAAATAGAACTTAATATTTCTAAAATTATTGTAATTTAAAATATCTTTACATAAAGAACATGCATTTGTACGCATAAATAAATTCACTATAAATATAAACTAAATAAATATGAAATTCACAGTAAGTTCATATAAATAAAATAAATCCTATATAAATTTGTGGACCTCTTAAAAGCATGATGTTGCTTCTGACGCTCAAACTCCTTCACTCCATCTTATTCATCCTCCTGACTTGGTAAATCAGAGAATTTCTAAACCTCTGTAGCCCTTTGAAACTATTCAGTATGGCCTTATTGGTTATCGTATAATTCGGTATCGCTAGCATGAGTTCCAATATCCTCTCTTTGGTCATATGGTACAATAACACCGGGTACTGTGTCAGAAGCAAACATAGACACCTGAGTTTATACCTGAAATGAGGCACTCCATGTAGCTGAACCACCTCAGCAGGAAAGATCACCTCGAGCATATCCGTGAAACAGTCGGAAGGCATTAGCTAGTTACATCGGGAGCTTGTCCAATGTGCTGATTGGATTGAGATAGCATAATTTTTGTGTGCACTCTAAAGCTCTGAAAAGCACTTATGTGAGAAAGGCTTGAATCGGCAAGACGCAAAATGAGCAAACTCTGGGCAGCAAAATCAGGTCCAAGTCCCACTTTGCCAGCAAATCAACAGCATTATCATAATTATCATAAGTGACATAGTGCACAAGTCACATCAAGATTGCCACAATATAACCTTAATTCATGTTGGATTCGTGCACAAGGCACATCAAGATTGCCAAATATCTCAATCTATTTGGTATGATGATAACTTCCTATTTTTTGCCCAAATATAGCACACGTATTCATTCGTCCATTTGTACAAGAATTGGAATTTGATTTTACAAAGCTATTGATAACATGGACAATCATAGTTGAATGTAAAACTACATAATATATTACTATGATTTTGAAAGAACTGTGCTAAAAGAATGAAATGTAATATTGTGAAATACTACAACAACTTTTTATGTTTTAAAATAAATTTTAATCATTAAATTTGTAAAGTCATATTAAATAGAACTTGATATTTTCAAATTATTGCAATTTAAAATCCCATTTAATAATAAATATAAAATAAATAAATATGTAATCTGCAGTAAGTTCATTGAAGTAAAATAAGTCATATATAAATTTGAAGACGTATTAAAAGCATATGTTGATCGCGGCATTGAAACTCCCTCGGATCCACCATTATTCATCCTCTTGACTTGGAACATCAGGAAGGTTCAAAACCTCGATAGCCTTTTGGAACTGTTCAGCATGGCCTGATTGTTTATCTTATGATTTGGTAACTCTTGCATGACCTGCAAGTTCTTCTCTTTGGTCGTATATTGCGATTACGTTGAGTACTGTGTCAGAAGCCAACACAGACACGTAAGTTTTTGCCTGAGGGGAGGCATAGCTCCATATATCTGCATCCACCTCAGCAGGAAACCTCATCTCGAGCATGGCTGTGAAAGAGTCAGAAGCCGTTATCTAGTTCAATTTGTCCCTCAACTAACATCGGAAGCTTGTCCTATCTGCTTATCAGATTGCGATAGCAAAAGTTTCGCTTGCTCCATGTAGCTCTGAAGAGCACTTTTGTGAGAAAAGCTCAAATTGGCAAAACGGAAAATAAGGAAACCCTGAGCAGCGAAATCAGTTTCAAGTTCCACTCTCCCAGTAAATCAATAGCATTATCATAAGAGATATGATGGACAAACCACATCAAGAATGCTGCAATGTAACCTTCATTCGTGTTGGATTTGTGCACAAGGGACATCAAGATTGCCAAAGATCTCAATCTATTTTTCATAATCATAACTAATTTTTTTGCACGAATATCGCACATGTACTTTTTTGTCCATTTGTACAAGAGTTGGAATTTCATTTCGCAAAGCTATTTATAACATTGAAAATCATGGTTGAACATAAAACTACATAATATATTAATATGATTTTGAAAGAACTGAGCTAAAAGAATGAAATGTAATATTGTGCAATACTAGAGAAACTTTTTATGTTTCAAAATAAACTTTAATCATTTAATTTATAAAGTCACACTAAATAGAACTTAATATTTCTCAAATTATAGTAATTTAAGGTACCTTTAAATAAATAAACTTGCATTTATACACACAAATAAATTCCCAATAATATAAACTAAATAAATAAGAAATCCGTAGAAATTTTTGAAGTAAAATAAATCCTATATAAATTTGAAGACCTCTTAAAAGCATGATATTGCTCTCAAAGCTCAAACTCCCTCAGGCCCTCCCTTATTCAATCTCTTGATGTGGTAGATCAGAGAAGTTCTAAACCTCTGTAGCCTTTCAGAACTATTCAGCATGGCCTTATATGTTATTGTATTATTCGGTATCGCTAGAATGAGCTGCAAACTCTTCTCTTTGGTCATATGGTATGATTACATTGGTTACTGTGTCAGAAGTTAACACATACACGTGAGTTTGTGCCTGAAAGGAGGCATAGCTCCATGTAGCTGAACCACCTCAGCTGGAAACCTCACCTTGATCATGGCCGTGAAACATTCGGAAAGCTTTATCTAGTTCAATTTTCTCCCTCAATTGTGCATAAGTAACATAGGGAGCTTGTCCAAAGCTCTAATCGGATTACAATAGAATTTTTTGCAAGTTCTATATAGCTTTGAAAAGAACTTTGGTGAGAACGGCTCAAATTAGCAAGAAGCAAAATGAGAAAAACATAAGGAACGAAATCATCACTCCCAGCAAATCTACAGCATCATAAGTGACGTAGTGCACAAGACACAAAAAGATTGCTAAAATGTAAGCGTTATTCGTGTTGGATTTGTGCAAAGGCCACATCAATATTGCCAATGATCACAATCTATTTTGTATGATCATAACAACCTATTTTTTGCTCAAATATCACATGTGTACTTGTTCGTCCATTTGTAGAAGAACTGCAATTTCATTTTGCAAAACTATTGATAACATGGAAAATAAAGGGGAACGTAAAACTACAACATATGTTACTGTGATTTTGAAAGAACTGTCCTAAGAGAATGAAATGTAATATTGTGCAATACTTGAGCAACTTTTTTTGTTTTAAAATATATGTTAGTCATTAAATTTATAATGTCACACTAAATAGAAGTTGATATTTCTCAAATGTATGTAATTTAAAATCCCATGAACAAAGAAATATCCATTTATACACATAAAAAATTCACAATAAATATAAACTAAATAAATATAAAATCTGCAGTAAGTTCATATAGGTAAAATAAATCCTTTGAAGACCTCTTAAAAGCATGATGTTTCTCACGACGCTCAAACTCCCTCGGGTCCTCCATTATTCATCCTCTTTACTTGGGACATCAAAAATGTTCTTAGCCTCCGTAGCCTTTTGGAAGTGTTCAACATAGCTTGATTGGTTATCGTATGATTCGGTATCTCTAGCAAGAATTAAAGCCTTTTTCTTCAGTCATATGATGTGCTTACACGAGGTACTGTGTCTGAAGTCAACACAGACACTTGAGTTTTTTTTACTGAAAGAAGGCATAGCTCCATGTAGCTGAACCACCTCAGCAGGAAACCTCACCTTGAGCATGGCCGTGAAATAGTCGGAAAGCATTATCTATTTCAATTTCTCCCTCAATTGTGCATGAAAACATCAGAAGCTTTTCCAATATGCTAGTAGGATTGCGATAGCAAAATTTTGTGAGCTCTATGTAGCTTTCAAAAATACTTTTTT
>JAULKK010064142.1:0-17149 GCA_032355705.1 Rubia peregrina
TTATCCCAGCTGAGATCCTTCAACAAAACTAGTGGCCAGGCCTTGTCCAGCCGATATTTCAATTGGATTCTCCACGGCAGGTAGAGATCCAAGGGGGTTAACCATTTTTCTGATCCTCATTGTTTTTCTTCTCTAAGGTGACTGCACCTCTTCACCGGCACCAGTATTCTTGTTTCTCAGTGGTTCGCTTGCTGTTTTCATTTTATATAGAAGTTTTAGGATATTTTGGACTCATTTTTGTGTACTTTTGTGATTTAGATCTTGAATTCTGCCCTGAAATTATCTTAGGAGAGTTAAGAGCGACTTTTGCGCTCTTATTACTATTATAGGGAATTTGGTGTGACAGGGAAAACGATATGAAGATTTTAATATTTGAAGACTCTATTTTAAGGTTTAAAGATTTGAGGACTTGAAAATGAAGGCTACACTTAGACTAAAGAAATGAAGTTTCAAGATGCATTTGTTTACCTGTCACAACCAGTGGAAAACATCTCATGGCTCATGATGAAATCTGTAGTGAGTCGTGGGATTCCTCTCACGGGTTGCGAAAGCCCTGCTTCAAGTGGCATATTTTAGGATTTCTCTTGTACTATAAATAACACTTTTATCCTCTTATTTCCTATCTTCCCCAGCCCATAACTTTCTTCAAAACCCTTGTTCGTGCTTTCTTTTCATCTTTCCTTATGTTTGATTTGCTTATGGATGTTAGTATGAACTCTTGTAGCTAAACTATCATCATTGGAGCAATTGATTGAGTCTTCCAAACCCATGCAGTGAGAAGCTCTATTTACTCATTTATGAAGTCTTGATTACTTTGCATTTATTGTGAAATTAATGTAGTTCTGTACTTCATTTATGAGTGGGATGTTTGAGAATATGAAATACTTATATGATGACATTTTAGAAACTCAGAAAGTTTACAATTTCTTCACTTTTTGGTATGAAATCCAAGAAAATGGAATTAGAACCTCTTGTTGTGTAACTGATGTTAATATTGCTAGATGAATGTGATAATGTCAATTGTTGTCATGTTTATCCTAAGGTTGCACTAAAAGGGAGAATTTTGAATGTCAATCTTTCTCGGTTAACCCTAATAAATGCTTTGTTTGGTTAAATGGCTAGGCATTTGGTAGAATGGTTGTAGTTGTTATCAAATCTATGGTTCTTCGTGTATAATGTCATTGATGAAATACCTTTAGGCATTGTTTGTCTAAAGTGCTTATCAATGAGGTTTGCAAATGGTCGTTGAATGTCTTTGTGAATTACTAACTAAGAAAAAATGAATGTTGATCTTTGAAACACAAGTGATAGCATTCCCTATATGTAACGAATGTGATAGGATGAGTGAATGGTTCTATGATCTATTAGAGGTTTAGAAGTGGAAATCCATTGCCCCCAAGGCTTTGTCTTTATAGTTTTTACTCTTTTTAGTAGGTTGTGGCATGATTAGCATAGTTACTTAACTTTTCTATTTGTGTTGTTTTACTTTCATAACTTAGGAAACCAACCCCCCTACTTGCTTTTATATCTCTGTGTGTATATATATATATTTCTAGGCTTATATTCACCCTTGTATGTGTAAACGCTTAGAAATATCGCTCTTCTCTGTGGATGACCCGACTTGCCAAACTATCTACTTAGTTGTATTTAGTAAACATTTTGGGCTTATAAATTGTATCTTTGAGAGGTACGACGATGACCTCCCATTCAAGTCATTCTTTCCTTCAGAGAACTAGATTTAGTCTCACTTACCTTAGCCATTGTTGCTCTCCTTGTATTTATAAGTGATTGTAGTCATGGATATGCTTTACCACGGTTTAAAGTCATGGGTTGTATCGTGTTTGAATTGTAGTCACTATAATCTTGGTTTTGATTCTATCTTTCTCGGTCTATGACTGAGACCTTTTAGACATGGCTCCGCCTTTAACTGTTCATGGTTAACATGGAGATTGGGTTGGATGTTGTACATTATACCTTTGTTTATTCTTGGTTGAACATTGGACTTGGCCTGAAGGCCAGCAACCTGTAACTTATGGGCTAGGTATACACCATAAGCCCCCCTAGCCATGAAGAATAGTAAGAACGAAAAGATGACCTCTTTGTAGAATGTATGCAAACTGTTGTTTTGTGAACTTCTGAAGCTGTAATAACATGTTCGCTATTCATGTAACTAAAATTGTTTTCGTGAAGTGTTACTTGCTTCTTGGCTACTAATGTGATGTTGTATGGGTTTTCGATTTTGAATTTAAATCTTGTCTATATCCGCTGTACTTGTAACCAACTTAACCGTTTGAGATTTTGTTTCATTGAACCGATATTTCCCTCTCTTTATTTTTTGTATCGTTCCAAAATTCTCCCTCCTACCATTGTATCTCCCCCTTTATAAGTGCTTCAATTTTGGTGACTTAGTTCTGTCATTATCCAGTGTACTGTATTTACCTATATTTTGTCGGCTTCTCATATTCCTAAAAAGGTAAGTTACTTTTTGTCAGACATTCATGATTACTCTTCTTATCTAATTTGACTTCTCTTGGCTTTTCAGTTTCTTAAGTTAAACTCCTCAACCCTCTAGATTCTTCATCCTCTTCCTGCTATTTTTATCGTTCTAGTCCCTCCGTGTTCTTCGACAAATCGTAAGTTTTCATTTTCCTATTATTCTTCATCTGTAGGCCGATTCTTATAATTGTGAGCTTGTGCATCGTCTCTGTTATAGTAGCTTTATCTTTTAATCTTAGTGTAGTATTTCTTTGATTGGTTTCCTTCTTCTCTGTTTTTCATCGGTTTATACTTTGTGTTTCTTTTTCAAGCTTTACTAGAATATACTATTTTTCCTCCTGTAACTTCTGATTGATAGAGTTTTCATCTAGATTTTATGAAATATGTCTATCCCTAATATTGGTGAACCCTCTGTAAAGGATATTCTAGTTGGCAATGTCAACTCCAGGGAGTATTCTGACTATCATATCAGTTCTACCATCAGTACTGTTCTTTCTGATTACTACCAGGACAATTTTAAAAAATAGTGTTTCTTTTTTGTCCTCCTACGAGCTTAGGGCCCCTGATAGTTTTGAGAGTGTTTGCGCTCCTCCTCCTGGCTTCATCTCTTGTTATCTAGATTACCTTAAATTTGGAGTCGCTTTTCCTTTTTCTCAACACGTCATAGATTACTTTCACATTACCGGGTCGCCTTATCTCAGCTACACCCTAAGGCTGTATCGATGATCGTTGTTTTTTATCATGTCTGCGAGGCAACTCGAATACCTTTTTCAATTGACCTATTTTTCCACCTTTATTAACTTCGCAAAGTTAAAAATTCTTCTGAAGATTTCACTCTTTATCCCGTCATTCCCAATGTTGAGTTTGTGAGTGGGTTTCCTAATAATCGTGGTGAGTGGTGAAAAAATATTTCTTTTAAAACTTGGAAATAGAAGCAAACCAAAATTTCCAGTTTGGGACTATAATGTTCCCAAATCTAAGCTTCCTAAGGTAGGGGTTCATCTTAATGCTGAGTCGGAGGTTGCACTAACACTCAACCAACACTTGATCTGTCTTCTCCATGCTGATTCTGAGAGTGAAGGTGTTCGTTTATCGTTATCTTATTATTTTTCCTTGTCCTTATTTTTCTTTCTTAATGGTGTCTTTGTCCTTATTTTTCTTTCTTACTGTTGTCTTTGTCCTATTATCTCTGTATACTTGTCTAACTTTTTTTGTACACTGAATTGAAAATATGGATTTAACCAGGCACTCCATTGGGAGAACCTTTTTCTCTGAAGATGAAAATGAGGAGCCAGAAGCTATGGCTGGCCAAACCAACGACAACACTGAAACTGTTGTCTCACAGAAGAATGCTATTGAAGCTAACTCTCAACTAGTAACTTCTGAGGCTATAACAAAAGAAGGTAGGGAGGTAGCTGCTCGCAACACCAATGACACCTCCCAAAGAAGAAGGAAAAAGAATCGAATAGGTGGATCCTCAAACACTTCGGATCTTCCTAAGAAAATGGGGTGCATTAGCCATTCTCACCCTAAACTTATATCACACAATCATGACTTAATGGTAGAAGGAACTATTCATGCTACTCTATCTAAACTGTCGCTTTATGAGACAATGGTTGTGGTATGTTCTTTAAAGATTATACATGATTTAATTGGTGCTTTTCTATTATGATGTCTAACTCTTATATTTGTTTGTGTAAGTTTAAAAATAAGGTTGGTGAGAGTATCCAGCTCGTCAGTGAACAAGTTATCGAGTTAATAAGGGAGGCAATTCACTCCTGGAGAAATGGTAGGCCATCGAAGCGAAGTGTACCGCTCTGAATCTCTCTTGAAACTGCTGAAGGGCACGCACACTCTGCTGAGGAGCGTGCCTTAGCTATTGAGAAAGAGGCCGAGATACTACGTTCCGAGTTGGAGAAGATGCTGACTAATGGTCCTGCTTCACCTGTGTACCATCAGGTTATTGTTGATCGGCTTGTGAAGGTGAAGTTTTTCTACAATTTGTTTGAAGGCTTTTCTACCTATGCTCGCAACGTTGGGTACTGCGAGGCTCTGGTTGAACTGGGAGGGCTGAACCCTACTGTGAAGGCTCAAAAACTACCCAAACTGGCTAAGTTTGAGAAAGTGTTAGAGGAACAGAAAGCTTTACTTAACAAAAGATTCATTAATAGCATTTCTGATGGTGGCCACCCTTATGCTTTGATGTCCCACCTTGTTAGTCTTCATTCCTTGCCCTCCGTTGCAGAGATAAAGAGCTGTGAAGTTAATTATTTTGAAGGGCTTCCATTTGGTTCTCGTTCGTAGTTTAGTCGATCTTGAATCTGTCGGCATATATATGCGTTTACTCAATCTTCCTAGCCGTGTCCAAGAATGGGCGGTATTGTTGGGCATTCGCTTGAAGTATATGTTACTCGGTATCAATAACCTCGAAGTTGGATGAAAGATAACTTTAAAGGATACCCAATACACTGTATGTGAGTTGAAATAATTCTCATCGCGAGGTTGAGCCATCTCGTCATTGTGTCTTCATCTTCTAGATCATCTTGAGCATCAAGGCGCAGATAGGTTTTTTCTTCAATTTTATTTACTAGTTTGTTTTCTGAGAATGTTTCAAGTAGTACTTCTATGTTAAAGTGTTAACTATCAACATAAAAGTATTGTGCTATTTACATTTTCCCTTGCTCTTTTGTCTATTTATCTAAGAGGTCTACTGTTTTCGTGATTAAGTTTTTAAAGCTTCACCATGCGAAGTTGTATAGTTTATTGTTAGCTTCCCTTGCTGATACTGCTGGCATATGTGCTTTTTTTGCAAGATCTATATCTTGCAAAATTTAGAGTTTGCATTGTGCGAACTTTGTCACTTTCTTTGTAGGTATATCTTCCTTTTTAAAGATTTATGGCTAGCTTAGTTAAGTTTACAAAGTTCCAAGATCTATAGCTTATGAACTTGCGAGCTTGTATTGTGCGAGTAGCAAGATCTATCGCTTTCTTATATCACTATTTTTGTAGGCATGTCTGCCTTTGTGCAAGATCTATGACTCGCAAAAGTAAGGTCGCAAAGCAGCAAGATCTAAAGCTTGCAAAATTGAAAAGTTAATGTAAGTAAAGGACATGGAAAGTAATTTTCCTCAAAATACGCTTTTTGATTATAATATACGGCAGTGAGAAAATTACTTTCGAAGCTAAACAAAGATGCGAACATCACTAATGATAATCTCATGACTCCTATACAATCTTGATTTTTCCAATCCTCAACCTTGGATCTAGACATAAAACTTTCTTAAGCTCATCACGTGCTAAGTATTTGGGGATGTTGCTGCCATCCAATCTTTCTTACTCATAGTAGTTGGATCGATGCGCTTTCACTATCTTGTACGGGTCTTCCCATTTTGGGCTTAGCTTTCCTTTTTCCTCTGACAGGCTTGCTTGGTTCTTCCTCAACACAAGATCGGCAATTTGGAATTGCGTTTCTTTGACTTTCTGATTGTATGCTCTGGACAACTTCTCTTTGTACTTTTCCTTTGTGATCATTTCCCGTCTTCTATTCTCTTTGAGTTCATCAAGATCACCCCTCATCATTTTGGGATTATTGTCCTCCTTGTATTCTTTAACTCGAAGGCTTGAGTTCCTGATTTCCATTGGTATTATCGCCTCGTGACTATACACTAGACTGTATGGTGTTTCTCCTATTAGTTATCGAAAAATTGTTCAAATGACCACAACATATTGGGTATCTCGTCCACTCAACCAGTTCGCTTCCCTTCTAATCATTTTTGGATATCTTGAGCTATTGTCCTGTTGGTTACTTCCACCTGTTCATTTTCTTGAGGATGAGCTACAGATGTAAACTTTTACGAAGTCCCTAACTTCAAGAACCATTTATTAAAGGTTCCACTTGTGAATTGCGTGCCATTATATGTGACGATAGTTTGTGGTACCCTGAAGCAACAAACTATATTATGCCAGATGTATTTTCTTGTTAATTCTATTATACTCTTCCCAATGGCTTTTCTTCTACCCATTTGGTGAAGTAGTAAATTTCCATAATTAGAAATCTTGCATTACTAGCACCCTTTGGAAAAGGTACAACTAGATTGATTCCCCATTTATTGAATGGCCAACTCCATATATTCCCGTTAAAGCAGCCAATGGTTTATGCTATATTTGAGCATTGATATGGAAACTTTTGCACCTTAGTACAAAGTTGTATGCATCGTTGAACATTCTTGGCCAATAGTACCCTGCTCGAATTATCTTCTTTGAAATTATTCTAAACCCTTGATGTGTTCCACACAATCCTTCATGTAATTCTTTTAAGATTTCCCCTGCTCGCGATGGTCCTATACATTTTATCCATGGAGTAAAGAAACCTTTTTTGTGTAAGATTACTTCTTCATAGGCATAGTTGTGAGATCGCAATTTCAATTTTTTAGGTTGTATCTTGTGTGCGGGTAACTTTTCTCTTGCAAAGTAATCCAAGAGTGTTGTCATCCAGTTTACTTCTTCATTCTGTACCGTTGACATAGTTATTATCAATGTACTTCTGACTGCGAAGACCTCCACTTTCACATCCTTGTCTTCGACCAATGAATCAAATCCATCTGTTGCTAGCTTGCTCAAGGCATCTGCCTTTGTGTTTTCACCCCTTGGTACATGTTGAATATTGAAGTATTTGAGTTGGGAAATGAGTTGACGAACTCTTCCTAAGTACTTTATAAACCGCTCTTCTAGCACTTTATAATCTCCAAGCACTTGCTGGACGACTATATGTGAATCACTAAAGGCCCTAATGCTTTGGACCTTCATTATGATTGTAAGATCTAAGCCACACATTAAAGCCTCATATTTAGTCTTGTTATTGGTGAGTGAAAAGTCGAATAAAAGTGAATATTTGTGCTCTCCTCCTTTTGGATCGATTAGAAGCATTGCTACGCCGCAATCTTCTTCGCTAGATGCTCCATCAATGAACAAATTCTATGCATTGTCAACCTACTTAGATTTTCCCTTATTAATCCAAGGTTTTGTTGCATATTCACCTCTTGTGCATCTGCACTTGTCATTTGTGGCTTGTGCTTTGATTGCAATTCACGGTTGAAACTAAATCTCATACTGTCTCAATTCAAGGGCCCACTTGGTCATTCTACCAGATGATTCAGGCTTACTCAGGAGATTCTCGATTGGGTAATTTGTATCGACAATAATCTCATTGCCATAGAAATAGGTCGTAGTCTCCTTGC
Organism: Rubia peregrina; assembly: GCA_032355705.1. Taxonomy (NCBI): domain Eukaryota; kingdom Viridiplantae; phylum Streptophyta; class Magnoliopsida; order Gentianales; family Rubiaceae; genus Rubia; species Rubia peregrina. The sequence continues at coordinate 7,734 of JAULKK010064142.1, forward strand.
TGAACAGACCAAAGCTAAAGTTAACCTTTAAACTGGCAAGTACACCCAATCTGCTGTTTGTAGTATTCTAATAATGTAGTTTACTGGTACTTGTTTTTGGCTTTCCTTACGCATAAAAAATGAGCTTACTACATTTTTTTGAAATCGCCAGGTACAAATATAGGGTTTCTCCAGGGAGTGGTGACTTTAGTGTTGGTAATGCCTGAAGCTACTCCTTCAAGGACTCATATGCTTTCTGACTTTCATTACTATAGCTAAACCTTTTGGCCTTCTTCAAGAATTTAAAGAGTGGAATTTTTTTCTAAGTTGCCTTTGAAACAAATCTACTAAGCGATGCCAACGAGCCCATTAATATTTGTACTTCCTTAACTGTTTGTGGATGAGGAAGGTCAACTATCACTTGAATTTTTTGGGGTTAGCTTCAATCCCCTTGGAGGACACTTTGTATCCCAAGAATTTTCATGCACCTACTCCAATGATGAATTTCTTGGGATTAAGCTTCATGTCAATCACACTTAACGTATCCAAGGTTTCCTTCAAGTCTTGCACAAAGTTGCATACTCTTTTTCTTTTGATCACCATGTCATTAACATATGCTTTCACATTTCATCCCATTTGATTATGAAATGCATTGTCGACTACTCTTTGATATGTTGCTCCTACATTCTTAGGCCAAATGGCATCACAAAGCAAAATATTCCAAAGCTTGTTATGATGGCCATTTTTCCTATGTCTTCTGGGTTCATCAATATTTGGTGATATCCCTATACGCATCCAGAAGGCTCGGACTTCATATCCTAAAATTGCTTCGACTAGCTGATCAATTTTAGCCAAACGATAAAAGTTCTTTAGGCATGACTTAATTAGATCAGTGAAGTCTATGTACATTCCCCAACCCGCGTCTGCCTTTTTTTTTACCATTACTAGATTTGCTAACCATTTCAAATAGATTACCTCCTCCAAAATTCGAGCCTGAAGCAATGTTGTTACTTCCTCTTCGATGACCTTCTATTTGTCACTAGCAAAACTTTGTTGTTCTTGCTTGATTGGTTTGATCGAGTCACTGATATTTAGAAAATAGTTAGAAATTTTCGGGTCAACTCCTCCCATGCTCTATACACTCCATGTGAATGTATCTTTGGGACTTCACAGGATTTGTATAACCTTTTCTTTCTCCAGGTTTGGAAGATGTTTTCCTATTTTGACACACTTAGAGGTGTCTTTATCATCCAAAACGACCACTTCAGTCTCTTCTCCCAAATCTACTGGAGGATTCGATTGCTTGAGCAAGGCATTATCTGAGATATGGCTAACCATTTTTGTTTGCTCCACATTATTTCATGTTTTCATTGCAATGACCATACATTTCCTGGCTATTTATTGGTTTCCCCTTATCGTTGTGATTCATACTGGAGTTGGGAACTTCATTACTAAGTGGTACGGGGATCATATTGCCTTTGTTGTATTCAGCCAAGGCCTACTAATGATGGCATACAATGGACTTAGTGCATCCATAACCACGAAATTACACATGATGGTACAGTTTCTATCATTTTCACATATTGTCACAGACAGTTGTATGTTGCTCAAAGGTATCTCCACTCGTCCAGTAAATCCTACAAGAGAGGACGTGGACTTCTTTAAGTCAGTTCGCTTAAACCCCAACTTATCGAAGTAATCCACAAATAAAATTTCTATTGCACTCTCATCGTCCACAAACACCCTATGAATAGTTTCATTTCCAATCATGGCGATAATGACTATTACGTCATTGTGAGGTGAAAAGTTGGAAATTGCATCCTCTACGCTAAATGTAATTGTCTCGTCTGAGCGGAATCTCTTATCAGTAGCTCTTGTGGTGGTGAATACCTAGCTCTGGCTTTCCAGGTATTATTCGATAGAGACTCTGTTGATCTAGGTATTGATAGGATTACTCTTTCTGGAGCTTCACTCGCGATGTTTTCTTCGCAATCCACCATTACTGTCATCTTCTGGATCTTGCTCTATGTGTTGACTGGGTTTGGTTCTTAGCTATACAGCTCCCTGCTTTGTTGTCTTTGTTGTATCAGTTTCCTCCATCTCCTCTCTTGTTCTGGCTCAGATAACCATTCCTTAAATTATCTTCTAGTTGTCTTCTCAAATATCTGCAATATTCGATGTCATAGCCATTGTTCTTATGGAATTCATAATAGTATTCTATGGATCTCTTTTCTAGAGGTGCTATCATTGGTGCAGGTTCATGAAATAACTCTCAGTTCACCAGCCAGATTTCTATTCATGATTTTGTCTGAGGTGTCTCTTGTAACGATGTAACCTGCATTCTTTATTCTCTTCCCTTAAAAGGGGAATTTCTCTTCCCTTCATTTACAAAACTTCTGTATGCATCCTCCATTATTCTTTTCTCACCTCGCTCCCACTCTATCTTGTAATTATTTGCTTCTTCAGTTCACACATATTGTTCGATTATGTTTTTCAATTCCCTTGGGTTTTCGGGCATGTTCTTTGTGATTTCCTTGTAAAATTCTCATGATCACATGTCCCTTGTAAATGCACTCAACGAAGATTGGAATGACAGATCTCGTACATGTAAATTTTTATTATGATATTCCGCGAGACTTTCATCACTTCACTGGACTATGTTGTTTAGGTCTGCTATCATTTTGGTGAACTTCTACTTCTGGTAGAAGCACCCCAAAAACAAATCTGACAACTGTGCACAAGACTTAATCCTTCTACTTGGTAAGTCTTCGTACCATGTAATCGTTGTTCCTGATAAACATAAAGGGAAAGATTTTCACACCAACTTGATGCACGTGTCACAAAATATCATCCTATTGAGATAAGATAGCAGAAGTTCCTTCAGGTCTTTGGTCCCATCATAATTTTTAACAAGAAAATACAGCTTGAAGTCTTTTGGCATCTTAAAATCACAAAGATGTGGTACCAATGATGATTTATCTTCATCATCATCTGCCACTATATCACTTAACTCATCCTCGTACTTAAGGTTCTCATGACCTTGACTTGGTTTTTTACTTATTTTTGGGGATTTTGGCTTGAGAATGGCTAAGAACTGATTGCTCAGGCTTTCTTTGTTCGTTTCTAAGAATGTTGTGAACGCTCTTCTTTATTTTTCTTGGTTTGTGTTAGGAGACTATGATTCCTCCTTATCATCCTCCGCATCTTCCTTACTTCGTTCCATTTCTCTACTAGGGACATATGCTTGATATTGGCTAGGATGCATGCTTTTGTTGCATCCATCTGTTTGTTCTTGTGTCTGGTGGTTCTGGTTTTTCTCACTTCTGGTGAACACCATTGTACTTGAAGGACTTTGAAACAAAAAAATTGTATCCCCAAAGATGGCGCCAAATGATGTGGTAATCTCGACAAAGCAAAGTAATAGTTGTCCACCGTGAAAAATGTATCCTCCAGTAAAACAGATCCTAGAAGTAATTTTTGGGAAAATACTTCAACGATCAAGTCAGGCTTTCCTTCGGAGAACTAGAATTTCTCAGTTTAGTCTCACTTACCTGAGCCAGTGTTGCTCTCCTTTTATTTATAGGCAATTGTAATTGTGGTTATACTTTACCAGGGTTTAAGATCGTGGGTCGTATCGTATTTGAATCGTGGTCACTATAATCTTGGTTCGTGGTCACTATAATCTTGGTTCGTGGTTAAGTGTTGGTCATAATTCCATCTTTCTCGGTCCATGACTGAGTCATTTTAGACATGGCTCTACCTTTAACGATTCAACGTTAACATTGAGATTGGGTTGAATGTTGTACATTCTGCCTTCATTTATTCTTGGTTAAACATTAGGCTTGGCTTGAAGGCCAGCAGCCCGTAGCTTATGGGCTGGGTATACACCAACCATCTTGTTATGAAATTCCCAACTCCAGCAGGAGTGGTGACAATCCTTGGAGAGATAAGAAGATAGGGAGACAATGTATGGTCATGGCCATCAAGTCCACCACAGGAAATGAGGCCAATACTATGGTTTACTTTATCAAAAATGGAACAAGCATCAAACCAAGTCCAAAAGTTGAAACTTGGAGATGAGGAAAAATCAGTCCAAGTCGACAATTTTGACAAAACTAAGGAAGTCAAAATGGGCCAACATATGTCGAGACCTATAAAAGTATAGGTAATAAGGCTCTTTAAAAAAGTAAAAAAAAACCCTCTTTTGCTTGGTTTATACTTGAAATGGGAGGCGTTGACCTATCCATAGTTACACAACGCCTAAACATTGATCCTGCAGTCAAGCCAGTTAAACAGAAACGGAGGATCTTTACACATGACCAACAAAGGCTATCAAAACTGAGGTCTCCACCCTAGTAAAAGTAGGTATACTACGAGAGGTAATATATCCCTCATGGCTAGCCAACCCCGTTATGGTGAGAAAAGTCTATGCGAGATGGCAGCTAAGTATCGATTATACTAATCTCAACAGACACTGTCAGAAAAATTGCTACCCTCTACCCAAGGTAGACCAATTGGTCGAATCTATCTCGGGATATGATATCCTGGCCTTCCTAGATGCTTACAAAGGATATCACAAAATCAAAATGAATCTAGCAGATGTAGAAAAATGGTATGCACCTTTATGTATGCGTTAACCAATGCATTCGACACATTTATTATCATGTTTTTTGGTTGATTGCTAGTTTTAGTTAGGTTTACATGACAAATGGTTTAGATGACCATTATTTATTTTCTTGTCTACATCTCCAGTTTTGTGGACTTAATTGAAGCTAATGGACAATTTGTATTCACGAGAACCTAGATTTTCCTTTTTGACCTACAAGTAGATTGATTGTGATTATTTTTACATTATTTTGTAGAAGTCTATTTGTGAGGGTAGTAGAAGATATGTGAAGGTCATTCGCAAGAATGGTGGAAGATATTGAAGACCATTCACGGGGATGATAGTAAATTGAAGGACACAAACCTAAATACATGGTAGTGGATGGAATTGAGCCAAAAATGGCAGATATGAAGTTCAAGAAGGTCAAGAACGGAAGATGGCGCAACCGGCCGAATCAGCCAGCTGACCGACCGACCTGCACGAGGCCCATCATGAGCCAAGCCAAGGTCTCAAGGCCAGTGCCAGGGGTGGCTAGGGCAGCCTGTGCCAGCCAACACAAGCTTTTCCATAGTCCCTCAACATGGGTCGTGCCAATCCATGCAGGGCATGCTTCCCATGTTCCCGATTTTGCTCCAAAGGATAAGTATGGGCGAAGACTGTGCCATTTCAAATTCCAAAAGCGAAGACCAGCCTATGGGGTGTTAAAAAATGACACGGTCTGCACTGTTCAACTGAGGAAAAAGTCATTCCAGCTGACATGCCGAGCTAATTGACATGGGGCACGCAAATTAGAAGTTTAAAATATGACACCAGCTGATGGCCCATGCTGATGGTGCGACCCATGCCTGCACGACCCTCTATGGCCCGTGTCAGTCCGTGAGGGCCATGCCAGCACGAGATTGAACGCATCATACCGTGCCACGTGCCCTACACTAGCACAACCCTGCACAGCCTGCACTATTTTCAACTGGTCACACCAATTACGGCTGCGCAATTCCCTGCTACTATATATGTGGACATATGTCTACTAGGTTTTAAGTTTAGGTTCATTTTTAGGCTTCAAGAGTAGGCTAAAGAGAGAAAGTTCTCTTCTTTCTCTCTATTTTTCCTTTTTTCCAAAGGCATTGAGTCCAATGAAATACTTGGGTTCGATGCTTAGGGAGTAGTTTATTTCTTTGGGTATTATGTTTGTATTCATGAATTAATGTTTGTTTTGTGAGATTCCTTAGATCTATCTATTTCTATGTATTTGTGATTATTATGTTGGCTTATTCTTCATGTTCTTATTAATTTCATGATTGTCACACTAAGAGTAGAACATACCATAGTCTACTTTCATGTTAGCGCAATTATTTATATCCCCCGGGGAAGGAAACCTAGGTATGCTTAGGGTTACAATAGTTCAGAACCGTGTGGATGTGTGCACGTGGGTTTTCGAGTCATCGTTATGATTGACCATACACTAGTATTAGCTAGAAAATTTGCTCGAAGGTTTACAGATAGAAATAGCTAGAGTAGCAAACTAGGGTTAGTGATTTGCAACCCTAGAGACATCGATAAAGGGGCTTCACCCCCTTTGCCTTTTTAGGCCTAGGGAGAAGCATTCTTGATGTAGTGCCCGGGATGTAAAAGCACGGGAAGATTCAGATCTACATAACATGCAGAGCTATTGTTGCAATCCCATAATTATGGAGGCGATGCCGATGGAAGATTACACGTGCACCCTACATGACAGGTATGGGGAAGTGTTGAGCATCGACCACACCACATGTCATAAACACTGGAATATGTTTATAGTTCTTGTATATGGCGGAATTGAGGATCGAAACAACACTGATCATGTTACGCAAATATTCCCAAAGTGCTAGTTTACATAGTTTATTCCTGACGCGTGATTGGAATGACTACTCTATCGCAGTTGTGTTTAGTTGACTTTTAGATACCTAATACCTCTATGGACGACCCTAGTCTTTTCACTATCTACCTCTTTTGGTAGCATAGTAGTAAGAACGGGAGTAAGAATACAAACCCTCTTGGTTAATAGTAGATCTCCCGTGCAAAGGTTATATATTATTGACACCGAGAAGGGGCAGGTTAAATTTTGACGCCATTGTCAGGGATGCTAGTTTTACGGTTTAGTAGTTAACTTGCATAGCGTGTTCGTTGAGTAGTTAGTGTTGTTTTGTTTTTGTTGGTTTTTTCTGTTGAGCCTTTGTGATAGTTATCAGTGTACTTCTAATCCTTTTGCTAGTGTTTCCACTAGTTGGGTATTGTTTGGTTCCTAGTTTAGGGTACATACTCATGCCACAAACTTAGGGACTTTACACTATTTAACAGAGTATGCAGATAGTCGGAGTAAAAGAATGAGGAGAACTAGAGTGTGGATTTTAAAAGAACCATCTTTTGTGGTTGAAGAACCTGTAGAGATGGCGGAAGATAATCGTACACTAAGGAAGTTGATGGCTCATAACTTGGAGAATCAATCCCTATGTATCGTCTTCCCACCCTTGCCACCCAGTGTTACTTTTGAGCTCAAGAGTGACATGATCTAATGTTTTCTAACTTTCTATGGAATGGCTGGTGAAGATCCGAACAAGCACTTGTCGGAGTTTCATCTTGTTTGTACCAACATGAAGCTATCGGGAGTCACGAATGAGGACTACAATTTGAGGTCATTTCCTTTCTCACTACGAGATGCAGCTAAAGATTGGTTGTACTACCTTCCACCCGGTTTTATTACCTCTTGGATGAACATGAAGCCCATATTTCTAGAGAAATACTTCCCAGCTTGAAAGTCTGTGGAGTTGAAGAAACAGGTCTCCAATATCTCCCAGTTCACAAATGAATCCCTCTATATGTATTGGGAAAGATTTAAGAGGCTATTGAAAATCTGTCCATATCATCCATTCAAGGAGGAGGGATTTGGTATACTATTTCTTCGAGGGGTTGTGTAATGATGGCATGCAAAAGGTGAATGCTTCTTGCAACGGTTAGATAGCCAACAAAAATCCCAAGGACACTATGGTACTCTTCGAAGAAATATCCAGTGGAACAAGGTAATTTGGCACTAGATCTTGAGTGAAGACCATGCATAAGTCGGCTCAATCTCCCAAGCTAGAGGAGCAAGTCCAATATCTTGCTTCTATGATGAAGGAATTCATGAAAGGGAGAGTTCACTAAGCAAAGGTTTGTGGCATTTGTAGTCTCGATCATCACACTTATACTTTCCCTCAAATGGCAGAAAACTTGGAGAAAGTGAAGGCATTGGACTTCAATGGTGGCAATAGGCAACAATTCAGTATGAGGCAACAACAACAACAAGGGTTCTGTGGAAACCAAAGAGATGAAAGGCAAGACCCTTACGAGAATACCTTCAACCCAAGGTACCGCGATCATCCCAACTTCTGTTGGCATGAAGAGAATCAATTCCAAGGGTACAATCGAGGTGGACAGTCTCAACCTTAACCTTATCTAAGGGGAGAATGTTCTTCCAACAATAACGTCTCACTCTACAAGTTGGATCAAGAAGATATCTTGGAAGCTATCTCTCAATTGGGTAAGAAACAAGATGTTTTTGTGGAGTGTAAAAGGTGTGAGATTGAAGATCTCATGACTAGGGCTTTCACAAGCATAAAAAATATTGAAATCCAAGTCGGGAAACTCTCCACATCGGTGAGCCGATTTGAGGCCAAAGAGTCCGGAAAGTTTTCTTCCCAACTGGAGATCAATCCAAGGAACATAAGTGCTTTGAAGCTATGGAGTGGAAAGGAGGTGTGTGAGCCCAAGACGGAAGTCTTGCAAGAAGACTACTTGGTGGCGGAAAGCAACAAGACCAACTTGGAGGAGTGTGAAATGGTTGTAAAGGAGGACCTCGTCAAGGATCTTCCTACCCCCGAAGTAAGGGTGAATCCCCCACCACCTTTCCCTAGTGCACTTAGGGGAAGGCCGAAGGTGGAAACCATCGATGAGCACATTCGGAAGATCATCTAGAAGGTTGAGGTTAGTGTTCATCTTTTGGACTTGACTGAGCATGTGCCTTCTTAGGCTAAATTTTTGAAAGTTTCATGCACTAAAAAGAGGAACAAACCACTTAGTAAGTTAGGAAAATTGAAAATAAGGAGAGTGGCCACTTTTAATCATAGGAATTTACTTAAGAAATGTGATGACCCAGACATGTTTTCAATTCCTATCTCCTTAGGTGGTAAATTGGTGAAAAATTCTTTGATTGATTTAGGAGCATCTATCAATATTATCTCCTTTTACCCGTGAGAACCTAAACATAGGTGAACTTAAGGAAACTAGGGTAATTTTCCAATTAGCCGATCACTCCCAAGCTAGCCCTCGAGGTTTAGTTAAGGACGTAATGGTTAGAGTAGGCAGTTTAGTGTTTCCAACTAATTTATGTGTTCTTGACGTAACTCATGATAGTGGTGCACCCTCAATTTTATTGGGGAGACCTTTTCTTAAAATGTCAAGGACTAAGATAGAAGTTCTTTTGGGGACACTAACCCTAGATGATGACATTGATAAGGTGGGATTTGAAATTTATAAATCTGAGTATGATTCACCTAATCCATCTCTTGTGTGCAAAGGCATAACCTTGTATGATAAACTCGCTCAATGTGAGAACTCTTGCACGATAGATAATGATGATTGCCTTGATAAAGCTCTTGATGATAGTGATGAAGATAGCCCAGATGATGAGAGTCTTGATGATTATGAGAGTGATGAAAGAAATTCTACCTTGCGCTTCAATTGTGATGATCATATCGATGAGACTTATGCTTTGCATGATGTTAGTGATGACTTGTCTATCTTGGATTACTTTTCT
>JAULKK010064450.1:0-18428 GCA_032355705.1 Rubia peregrina
TTTATATTTATTTTCAAAAGTATGATTCATTTACAATATATAAAATAGTTATATAAATATAAAAATATGATTAATTTCAAATAGTTAAACGTGTGGTATGTGTAATCTATGTGGCGCGTGTAATCCATGTGTGGCACTACACAGGTTGGTGTGATGATGCGTGTAATCATGCGTGTAATCCACGTGTGCCTACACAGCTAGGTGACGCGTGTAATCCACGTGTGGCGCATGTAAATGAAGAGGATGCATTCATCTAATTTTAATTAAATAAATGTACAAAAACTATGCGCCGGACAAAAGGAAAAAGACAAGAATATAGAAAAAGAGGACAGAGGGAAAAAGACAAAAATTTAACGCGTGAAAAAAATATAAAAGAGAGGACACATTTCACAAATGTGTCCTCTACCTGGGAAAATTTAAAAAATATATAATATGCTGAGGACGCATTTTGTAAATGCGTCCTCTCCCTTGCATCCGATACAAAACACTGTAGCACCATTATAAGAAATTTCTCCATGATAGGTCCTATGACTAGGGCAAGAACGAACATTTAGAGATGCAGTTTTAAATGATTTGATTAATCAACTTCATGATGAAAAATTAATGAAGAAATCACATTGACAAGTTCTTGGATAAATTGTTCAAGAGTGTCGAGGAAGTGAAGAAATCATGAAGAACACTATACTTTTTTTCCACCGGATTTTTAATGAGGTAAGGTGATCATTGTAAATTATTGTAAATTATTTCATTTTTAATTTTGGGATTAAGTTTTGGCCATGTGGGCCTTTGAATGGTTTAATCTCGAAATCAGTCCATTAGGGTTTAGAATATTCAGTTCTGATTTGAGTATAATTAGATTTGGTAAAATTAGATAAGTCAATATTCATCTAAGGTTTATCTTGGAAGAATTTTGGCCATATTTATCATATTTTAGGTATTTCGTGATACGATATAAACATATCATTTATTATTTTTTTAGTTTAATATTTTTAGGAAGTCAACAATATACTCTTTTTTCCACTGTCTTTTTTAACGATGTAGTGTGATCATTTTTAGTTCATTTTTATTATTATTAATGAAGCCATGAACTCGACCATGTTGGCTTAGAAGAGTTTTGGTAATATTTTAATCAAGGTTTAGAATATTCAGTTTTATTTTGATTAGAATTAGATTTGGTAGGTTTAGATAAGATAGATTCATTCAAAAATTCATCCAATATTTGGATTGATTTACTTGGATGAATATGGTCATCATTTATATTTAAATTAGGTATTATAGTTAGATATGGTTTTACCTTCTTAAAACGGCCATAATTCTTCTCATTTTCTATTTGTACTAGCTGAATTATACCCTATAAATAGGGAAGACCATCCACAAAATTTTACACATTATTATAAATTAAAAATTCACATTTTCAAAAATATTGCTTGCGAGGATTAATTTTCTTTGTTGCTAAATCCTGCGGGTTAATTTAGTATCAATAGCCTTTGTGAACTAATCATGCGGGCAAATTAGTGAACAAAGAACCCTTTATTTGTGAGTTAATTCTACGGGCTAGTTAACGAGCAAAATTTTGAATTGTGAACTAATTCTGCGCGCTAGTTGGTATTACAATTCTCGAGTTGTTCAAGATCACGAGGGCTAGTTTTCGTCAGTTTGTGTGACTATACTAGGGTTTGCAAAATCCCTCGTTTGGTCAAAGATGTAAAATTCCACAATCCAAAATTTTCGCAAGGATATTCATATCATTTGGTATTAGGGAAAATTGAAAATTTCTGGGACCATCATATAAATTGCCATCAGTTGGTATAATAGGACGATAACAGTTGGTACCTTTGTTTTTATTTTTGAAAAAAAACTGCTACTGCGTTTATGATCGTTCATAGCTACACACCACCGCCGCTCGGTCTCAACGTCGTTCATCTCTGATGAGGCCACTGCCACACCACCACCTGACATCCTAACAGCTAGTTACCTCTGCTTCATCTCCGATAGTCGCTGGCAAAGCTTCTATTTATCCCGGTGAGCATCTCTTTTATTCCAGATCAGCTCTAATCTCTGTTGTTGCTCTTCTCCGTCTTCGACCATCCTCCAGAAGTTGTTGTCCACCAGAAGAAACACTCTCCGGTCTTCTCCGTTTCAGTGTCTTTGATCTATTCCGGCGAGCTTCTCCAAAACTGATTTCATCTTGGTGACATTCACCCTCCCACTATGGTTCGTTTATCTAGTTCGCTAGATGTGAGGTATTAAAGTATTGGCTTAGTCTTGAACTCCGTGAGACTCTTCTGTCATTAGGCAAGTTGTCCGCTTGGTTGGTTCGCTAGACTCGAGATGCTATCTATACTTTAGAATTTGCATGACTAAGGAATGTATATATCATAAGCCCCCCACAGTCGTAAAGTGCCATGGGGGTGTAGGTTTTGTATGTTTTATGAGTACATCTTATGTAAATTAGAAAATACACTAATGACGAAATACCATGGGACTTCGTGTGTTAAGATGCAAAGATAAAGTATTTCAAAAATTATTTGTTCATATTGGTAAGTAATTAGTACGTACTTATTTAACGATTGGTGTTCCTCTTTTAACATATTTACGTAACTTACCTGAGTTAAAAATGTGTGCTTTTTGAGGCACGATTTCTGATGTCAAGATTATGAAAAGTACTTATTGTGATTTATTGGGGAGTACCTAGAGTTATACCACTTCTAGCTAGGGTTTTGTTTTAACGAGTTCATCTTAAAGCTTATAGGTTTCTAAGGTAATTTTTTCTCGTATTCCATTGTTCAAATATGGTCACTATTCTATCAAAGTCGTCTTCCCCTGTAACCAGATCTATTACGAGTGATGATGGGGTGACACATGACATTGATACCAACTACACGGAGGAGTGTGTGGCTGAACATAGAGATATGGAAAACATAAATGATAGTGATAGTATCGTAAATAACACCTTTGTCAAAGTTGCTAGGATCCCATCCTTTATTACATGTCCTTGATTTTATTTTTAAAAAATATATGTAGATATAATGTAGTTCTTGCTCAGCTGCATCCACATGTTTAGCTGTATTAACTGGATACATAAAATTATGCAAGGATGCTAACATGAATATAGAAATTGAGGATTTTCATAAGTTTCATAAGTTGTGTAGTGCCGGTTCCATAGGTGTGTATATGTTTTACCCAGCAATTCCCAATTTGTACCTTATGGACTAATTCCCTAGTTTTGTGGTTTTGGAAAAAAATTGGATTTTCTTTATTAAATAAGTAAAAGGTATGCGTATTGCTTTTGGAATCATTATGTATTTTTTTAAAACTCGGCCTAAGGTAGGCAGGCTGACTAATGAGAGTCAACTAGTTAGGAAAATGTTACGTCGAAGCAAGGTTGTTCTTATAGTGAATATTTTACATTTCCTAATTTCTCATATGCTATGCAAGGATGAAACTATCTAAGGTTGGAGCTAAGCTGAAAAAGATGGCAAAAGGGGGAAGGAGGAGAAAAATTTGTTAGAGTGTCCCCTCCGTAAGAAGCCTAAGGTTATTCATGATGTCCCCCTAGCAAAGTTAAGCTTATGCCTCATTATGGTGGTTAAGAAACCAACCAGGTTGCTATTGTTAAGAAATTCTTGTGATGAAGGAATGGGCTGGTTTTTTAAATTCTCTATTGGACTACCGGTGCATATGTGATTTCAAGCACAAGTTTTAGTGTACCGGTTCTGGTATACCTACTTTCCAGTAGTGAATGGTTATGGTCGAATTATCAACTATCAAGTAAATATTGAGCTAGTTGAACAATGTAAAAGATAGTTTAATTACTTTTACAAACACTAAAATTTGATACGCATTTTTAAAACCAAAGTATACTTAAATAACATAAACTTCTCTATACCGAACATCTTTTCCAATCTTATAAAACACTTCCCCATTTTTCCTAACTAAAACACTGTTTGCCCCACCTCACACACAGGTTCCTTCCTACGAGTTTATGTGGTAGGAAATTGAAAATTATTAGCAATCAATGACGCCCTAAACTTCGTCTCAGGAAGAACCAATGTAAGTAAATAATGTAAAAGATACATGACTTGTAACCAAGCTACTTGTATGCTATAAATGAGAAAGAATTTTTAAAAATATACTTTTTAAATCAAAATCGTCATTGACGAGGATGTTTGGGAATCCAACCCCATATAATAATTTGAATAGCCTAAAGATCTTACGCAATTTGGTACAAGATGGTTCCAATTACATAGAAGTAGGGAACATAAATTTCTATAAAAAATGGTATAACATGTGATGAATTGGTCTTTCGTTACTACGAAACCATTCAGCAAACTTTATCTAAATCTACCTAATGGAATAACATTTTGAGTCAGCGTCCCAACTCAAAATAGTGACAATAGAAAGAAATAGATTTTGACATTTCTTGGTAACAAGTAGCTAGCAAGCTTGCTCAAAAGATATGCCAACCGCACAAACTGTGATTGGATTAATTTTTGCATACAAAAATCTCTAACTCTTACTAGATTGGACAACCTAAATAAATCAGCCTAGAGGCAACTTAATCGAAATAAGGCAATCAAAGTAGACCAAAGCATTCAATCTAGTCAGAGTCTACAAATATACTGTACCTTAGATGAAATAGCCAAAAGTTAGAATTTCTCTAAAACCAACATACAAAATCCCATAAAAGAATATATTCATGACACCAATTAAAAACAAATGAAAACTTTAGATCTTACACGGAACAAGAGAATGATATTTAAGTACTGTATGTTGGGTAAGAATAAATCTGATGCCTCTTTGTTGGAAGGAAACTTTTAATGGTTGAAAAAGGGTTCAGAAAATTTGGGGGTGAATGGAGAACTTGGAGGAAGAGGCTATTTCTAAAGGGAGAAGGCCTATATTATTTTTGGCTTGATTCAAACTCTACTACATCACCCATATTTATATTAGTGACATCATCCAATCATTGGCTGAGATCTTGCCATTCTAACACTAATCTAATGGCTAAAATTATCTCTCATAGAACACTTGCTGCAACTTCATCCAAATCTAAACGTTCCAGAGATCTTTACAACTTCCTTTAGAACCTTCCGTACAATTAACACTTATTTGGAATTCTTCCAGATAATTAGCTATTAAGAAGCCATTGTATTAAACTTTTACATCTCTTGAAGAGTGCAGGATCAACTTCCTCATTCTCTGCTTACAGTCTCCTTAGTTCCACTTTCCATGGCCATACTAACTGGATTGGCATTCTCCATTTTGAACTTCTTGAGAAACTCCTTAGCATAGCCTTCCGGGGAGATAAAGATACCTTCTCCATCTTGCTTTACGTAAATGATGAGGTAGTGAGACATGGGCCCAATATTCATCATTTCAAACTCCCTTGTCATCTCTTTTGTAGAGTATTTGAACATGCGTGGACTGCTCCCATCAAATATCAAGTCATCCACATGGAAGCATACAATCAATAGCTCACCATTTGAGATTTTAATATAGAGTGCATGCTCATATGGACACTTGTTGAAGTTTCTCTCCATGAAGTACTTATCAATTCACGCATTCCAAGCTTTTGGGCTCTGCTTCTACCCTTATAAGGATTTTTTTTCCAGCTCTAGGACCTTATCTTCCTACCCCTTGACTACATATCTTTGTGGTTGCTGGATGTAAACTTCTTCTTTAAGAACTCCATTTAGGAAGGTGAAATTCATATCCATCTGATGTATCTTTCATTTGTTTTGAACTTCCAATGAGATTATTAGTTTAACAGTTTTAAGTTGAGCAACATGAGCAAATACCTCATCACAGTTGATGCCCACTCTTTGACTGTAGCTTTTTTCTACCAATCTTGCTTTGTATCTTTCAACTTCTCATTTTGGCTCCTTTTTTTATTTGAATACCCACTTCAATCCAATATCTTTGTGCCCTTTTGGACTACAAACATTGGTGTGTATAAGTTTAAGTGGCTTTTTAGCGGTTGAGTTTGGCTCCTTATAAAATTTCTTTCCAAGTAGAAACTATTACGCCCCGCCACTCCATTTTGAATGTTGAGAAGGAACATATGATTTCTTCTTATCGGTACCTTAGATATGATATTTTCCCCTTTGGTCTTTCAAAGAGAAACTATTATCCTTTAATATTAATGTCGTAATGTTTCCCCACTAGTTAACCAAGGCTCGAGATGTTGCTCTTCATGCTCGACACATAGTAAACATCGGAAATGAATTGATAACCTTCATTCTTCAATTGAATGAGGATGAGGATGTTGCCTTTTCTTTTTCCCTCCAATTTGGTGTCATCCCCCAAGGCCACATTTTCCTTCACTATTTCATTAAGCTCAACGAACAAGCTTATTTTGACATGCATGTAGTTGCTTGCACCACTATCTAGGTACCATTATTTTTTTGCTCCTTTACCTTCTTTCGAAGAAAAAAAAGCAGAATATCATCTTCTTGAACAGAGCTGGCCTTCTCCTCAACTTTTTTATTTTGTGGTTATCTAAATTTTGAGGCAAAGTGTCCAAACTTCTCATAATGGTAGAATTTGATGCGTGATTTGTCATGCATGATCTTTGATTTCCCTCGACCATGACCTCCCCGGGTGAGTTATATCTTCTGTGGTTGTTATTTATCCTCCAACCTTGTTCGTATCCACATCTGCGGCTAAGATCTTGCACTCGATTGTATCCCCCGCATTGTTGGCTCCCATCATCTTCTTCCTCTGTTGGATGAGCATGCATCTTGAATGTCTGCTCCTGACTTACTCCTTATTCTTCTTCTTTTCTTCATAGGCATGGAATGAGCCTATAAGTTGCTCTATCACCATAGCCTCAAAGTCTTTTGTTTCTTCAATGATGGTAACAATGTGCTTGAACTTTGGTTCTAAAGATCAAAGAAATTTCTCTATAATTCCAACATCTTCTAACTTCTCACAATTTCTTTTGAGGTTATTAGCAACCGTCAAAACTCCTGAAAAATAATTGGATACTACTTCACCCTTTCTCATATGTGACGACTCAAGCTCCCTTCTTAGCTAGAGTTTGAAGACGTACTTTCTTAACTTGATTAACTCCCTTGTGCGATACTTGAAGCTTCTCCCATGCTTCCTTGGTCATCTTTGCTCCAGAAATATTCTCAAAAGTGTCTTCATCTAGTCCTTACTAGATTAGACAAAGAGCATTCTTGTCTCTCTTTCTTGAATCTCTCAAACTACTTAGTTAAGCTTGAGAGAGGTCACCTTCATTCTTTGGTTTGGTGTGGTCTTTCTCAGCTATCTCTCATGCATCATGTGCTCCATGGAGAGCCATCATCCTTAGACTCCAATTGTAATAGTTTCTCTTACACTACAAAAAACAACACCTATAACCTCGGGTTTACAGGCCTTATTACCTCGGTTTTTAGTCCTTAAAAAACCAAGGTAAATATTGTTGTAGTAAAAAGTACATTTTTACCTCGGTTCTAAATCATGGTAAAAAAGTACTTTTAACCTCAGTTTTGGACCAACGTTGGCAGATTTGTGAGCAACGTCGGTTTAAGAAAGATGATCGACGATTGGAGTTCGTAGCTACGATATCATTACGAATGACATCAGCGTGCATATGGAGCAACGTTGATGATAGCAAGAAGCCAGATGAGGGGATTGCAATTGGTGTAACATCGTCAATGTCGACGTCGCAGATAAATGATAGCGACATCGAGGATAATGGTTTGTGACATTGCAGGCTCCATGGAACCATCGTCATGTGCCTGCTAATGTGGAATGCTGCTAAATATGATGTTGTTTTGTATGGGTGACATCGCAAAAAAAGTCGGTTTATGCAACATCGGTAAGGTATCATCACTTCACTGGTTTGTACGGCGGTGTGTATTAGTCTTGGAGACATCGGTTCTCATACAATGTTATAACATTTAATATTTGATTACACAAATATTTGTTCGTCGATAGCCGTTACGTGTTACATAATGTTTCACAACTCGTGAAATTTTTACACGTCATACAACAATCAATTGTTAAGTCGGTGTTGGAAAGAATGAGAATGCAAGGAACCAATAAAACTAGAATAATGATGGCAAATACATCTTAGAATATATTAAAATACATGAGGATGATATGAAAGTGAATTGTTAATTGTATTGAACCTACACTTTATACATTGTACACTGAAAGTCCATTAATAACTCTCTTTGTCCTATTACAAAGAATACACACGAAACAAAATTTATGTTAGAATTGGGAAGTCCCCTAGTGATTTTGCATATAATATAGTCATACGCAGACGACATAAATCTGAACATGGAAAAAGTACATGGTCTGCTTGAAAGCTACATTGCATGTAGTGGAGATCGAAGTCTTAAATCTGACTAAATGGCGATGTCGAACATTCTTGGATATGAAAATCATTTCACTGCATTTGCAACATTGGTCATCGTCCAGTCCCATAACGTATGGGATAATTATTTGTGACCGATGTCGCACATTCAACCTGTGTTCATACGAAGACAAGATTCTTGTCCACAATCATCCCTAATCTAAGCCTTTTTTTATCACACCTTTTTAACATTGCATTATCTGGAAAACACAAAAAATATACAATATATAACATGTTACACAATCATCATCCTTAATGAAAATATCCAATGTTTGATCAATGAGAAAAAAAGACATATAAAAGGCATATAGTAATAAACATGGAAAATGAACATGGAATTGAGTAAAATTACCTCAATTAATTTGAACCCGGAGATGCTCTATCCTCATATGCTTATTGATGTTTTAGAGATGAAAATTGACTGAGTTCTTTATTGGTGGTATTGGTGTGAAATGGAAATGATGGTATGCAGTGGAAATGTTTGTTGTTGCTGAATGTTATTGAAAAGAAACATGGGTGGGGGGGATTTTTGGTTCAAATTTTTGGCTTAAATTTTTGGTTCCCGCTGGAAAATTCAATTCAGGCGACGTCGTAGAGGGGTCTCTTTTGGATTCATTTTGTTCGACAAATTTGTGACATCGCACATAAGGGTCACAATCTAATTTTGGAAAAGTGTAGTAAAATACTCCTTGTTAATATTGCGGCCCTTAACGACGACCCATTTATGCACAAATGGGAAAAACAATGTTCTGAAAATATGAATAACAAATTGTTATCTCCAGTTTTACATTCAAGTTCTCCCACTCTGTCGGAGGGACCTAAGTGCAAAATTATAAATAATGCCACAACCTTCCCAAACCCATTATGATCGACACAAAAAGAAATTTTGCATCTAAACTTGAACTTATACTTACCGAGGGTAGTAAAGAAACTGGTCTTATTCCACATATACTTCCAAGAGTTCTTCTGAATGACGCCTTGTATATTTGTAAGTAATCTTCTACAATCTATGCAAGGCCATGTACTGTCACTTTAAAATTTGTGATGTATGTAATTCTATTAACTTTTTATTTCTTCAAAAACCAAGAAAATGAAATTTCATGCGTGGTGGAAATTATCGTTCTTATAACGCTTATCGTAAGGGTATTAATGGAATACTTACGAAACCTAGGGACGATTACCCCGACATATCCATCCATGACCAAATTGGAATATTGCGGTTATGAATTGGTGAATTGGTTAAGTGTATCTCTAGTTTTACATTTCAAGTTCTCCCACTCCACTGGAGGTACCTAAGCGCAAAATTACAAAAGCACATTGTCAGTCCCCAAAACTGATTACGATCGGCCCTAAAAAACTTTGACATCTGAAGTTGAACTTATAATCACCAAGGGTAGTAAAGAAACTGGTCTTATTCCACATATACTTCCACAAGTTCTCTTGAATGACTCCTTGTATACTTGTAACTAATCTTCTACAATTTACTCTGGGCCATATACTATCACTTTAAAAAAATTGATGGACAGAATTGTATTATCTTTTTATTTCTTCAAACACCAATAATATGAAATTTCATGCGATTCTATGTGGTGGTTCTCATCAAACTGGACATCAATAAAGTTCACCGGTTGTGCTGAAATTGATTCCCATTGAACTAGACATCAATGAAGTTCATGGAAATTTATGAACATTAATTAGTAGTATCTAATTTACTTTTAACCGTTATTAATGTCAATTATGTTTGTTTTTGTCAAATGCAGTCCCAGTTGCTATGCTAGTGAGCCAAAATGGTGATGCCAACATAGGTGCTCCTTCTCGTCGTTACCGGTATAAGTGCGACATTGAAATTTGTGAGGACAACCCAAGGATCCAAAACGACGTCGCACCAAAATGAAATTAAATAGGAGGTCCCTCACATTCAGTTCAAGTTGTTCACAAGTTTCCCGCGAATTTCAACAGTCTCCCACACCTCTGCTCTACTCTCATCTCAAAGGTATACTTTTTCAACAATTCTAACGCATACTTTTCAAGATTGGTTTCTTTACATTGTCCAATCTATGGTCTTTGAATGTGTTGTGCATTTTGGTTTTCTAGTTCTTACTCAAATATGTTAGATTGTGAAGTTTCCTATAATGTATACATAGGTACAATGTTTTGGTATGTTTTTGGACGTTTTTAAGTACTCTCTATTCTTAGAGAATCAATTTTTTTTGGGTTTTTGTGTTTTTCCCGTAGCTTCCTCTGATATATGCGATGTCAGCAGCCTTTCGGTCACATATCTCTCTATGCAACCTTTATGCGACGTCGTATAGTCATATGTCAAGGAAAATACATGAGACATCGCACTTAGTTCGATTGGACCTTCGGTGTTACAGATGGGTTAATGATATCGCGTACATGCATTTCAGTTTTCATTAAATTTTTAAATGCGACCTCATTCCTACGTCTGTTAGTTGTTTGGTGTAGTCAACATTTTAGCGACATCACAGGTACACGTCGACCAAGCCACTGATTAGGACCGACATATATCTGCAACGTAGGGGCAACATCGCATCCTGTATTTCCAGGTCCGGTTAGCTCTTAACATACCCTTAAAATTTTCTTCTGTTATCTAGGACAAATGGCAGGCGAAGAATCCTCAAGCCATCCCACTTTCCAGGTCTTTTACCATTTTACATATATTTTTACTAATAAATTTTCACAATTTACCTCAATTAATATTTCTTAGTTCTCAAACAGTTCTCCTCACAACGGAGCAATCCAGAGCCTCTTATGTTCGACCTTGAACATCATACAATGGCCGCTGATAGCCCACAATTCTATTGCACCTTGAAGGGCAAGAACTTTGATAAATATCCAACTTTGGTAAGACATTTTCAATTAATATTAACTGTTCTTCCTTACACAAACACACACACACACATATATATATATAATCATTTTTTTGTGATTTAGCACATCCCTGGGGAGATTGTACCACTTCTCCCCACTGAGAAGACTTCCGTTGTTCTAAGATGCTATAGGACAGAGTGGCGTATGAACTACTTAGGGGGTGGGGAGATCAAGGCCAGGTCGCCAAAGGGTTTTGGAGAGTTTCTTTCTGGAAATTGCCTATACATTGGGGACACCTTGTTTTTCGAGGTGATACAAGCTGGGAGGCCAATCATCTTCAAGGTCATCGTACTCCAAGCCGATTGAGTTTATTGTAATTTCTGTTATGTTGAAACTATGAGACAATTCTTAATCTAATTTATGTACTATTTGTATGGATATGTTCTTGACTTTTATAATAATTTAAGTACTTTATTTAAACATTATATGATTGATGGTTATGGATTTCCTCTTTATTCCACCATTTAAATATCACATTTTCATTTACAAATTTCCGTTTGTTTCTGTTTTATCCTATCTTTTTATATATTAGCAACATCGGTATTTTTGTCGCATAACATGTCGATTGGAACGATGTAGAATGCAATTTCGCACTGCTGAAACAATATATGCGACTTATCACGCAATTTGGTAACATTATTTACTCCATTTTAAAAAATCTTTTACCTTGGTTAATAAAATAACCGAGATAAAAGACATTATTTACTTCAATTTTTTAAACCGAGGTATAATATTTTATTTACTTCGTAAAAAACCCGAGGTTAAAGATTTTTTTACCTCAGCTGTTTGACCTAAGCTAAAAAAAACTGAGGTAAAGGGGTGAAGTAATAGGTCATGTTTCTTGTAGTGTTAGTGAGCATTGTGACTTGGAAGGGAATTGAATTATTTTGCATTGCAAAACAAGGATCTTGTGGCTCTGATACCACTTTGTTGGAAGGAAATAGCTCTGATACCACTTTATTGGAAGGAAACTTTGAATAGTTTAAGAAGGGTTTAGAAAATTTGGGGGAGGGGGATGGAGAACTTGGGGGAAGAGGCTATTTCTAAAAGGAGAAGGTTTCTATTATTTTTGGATTGATTTGAACTCTACTACATCGTATTAATATAGACATTCTTTACTATCCCTAAGTTTATGATTGTGTGATCTAAATAAGACATTTAAGTTAATTTCCATACAAAATTGTCGCAATCTTGGGCCATTTTAGAAAGTGTCACCTATATGTCACAAAAATGTGACGCTTCAATAAATATGAGACTATTGTGTCACAAATTTATAAATGAGTAGTATCATCGTGACATATTTGCAGAGCGTCGTAAATGATATTTCACAAATTTGAGACAATAAAGAAAGTGTTGCATATATGTCACAAGAAAAGTGACATAGCAAAGAAATATTGTAAAAATGTAGCAAAAAAATGACATTGGAATAAATGCAGAAAATATACGACGTTTACATATGGGTCACATGTATATATGTCATAAAAGTCAACTTTCCCGTAGTGTGCCTCCATCCATGGCAGAACCGCTATGGATGGGCGTTTACGGTGGAGGAAAGTAGTACATTGAAAGGTGTAAAACTGTATAGGGATTGTGTAAAACTAACTTGTATTCGTTCAATATATCAACAAGTATTTATACTAGATGTTTCTCAGAGAATAAGCAAAACTATAGTAACATAATCATATACAACTTTGGATTTCTATAAATACATATTATATACCGAACCCCACCCCCAAAGCTCATTGAGATGGAGCGACATGAAGCTTGGATAGATGAGTAGCAAAACGAGCAGTACCAACGGCCTTAGTAAAAATGTCAGTAATCTGATCAAGGGAACGAACATGACAAACCACCAAAGAGCCATCTTCAACGTGATCATGAACAAAATGATAATCAATCTTGATATGCTTAGATTGCTAATGAAAAATAGGATTGGCCGACATATAAGTAGCACTAAGATTGCACACAATAGAATGAGTGGAGGCAAAAGATGAGCCAGAAGCTCATGTAACAACTGTTGAATCCAAATGAGTTTGGTGGAAGCAAACACGATGGCACAATATTCTGCTTCCGAGATGGATTTGGCAACAACATGTTATTTAAGAGAAGACCAACTGAATAGATTTTCACCGTAATAAACAGGAAAGCCATGTTGTGAAGGACAATAATCACCATTAGATGCCCAACCAACATCAAAATAAGCAACAAGATGATGATTTATACAAGGACGAAGATGAAAACCAAAAATAATGGAACCTTAAAGTAACGTAGAATTCTCAATAAATCATACCAATGAAGCTCGATTGGACTGTGCATGAACTTTCAAACATGATTAACTATATAAGAAATATCAGGACGAGTAATTTGGACATACTGTAGAGCACCAAAAATACTGCATTACAAATGAGGGTCAAGCAAAAAATCACTAGCCAAGACCAAGCGCGAAGCCACTTAAGCCAAAGAAGCAATAGGCTTTGCATCGGCCATTTTACTGCAGTCCAGAATATCACGAATGTACTTTGCTGAGACAAAACCACACCATCCTTTGAACGATTAAACTCAATGCCCAAAAAATAATGCAGAGGACCAACATCATGAAGAGCAAACGTATCATTAAACTTCACAAGAAACTCAAAAATGATAGTTTAATAAGAACTAGTAATAATGAGATCATCCACATAAACAAGAAGATAGAGAACAATCTTTCCTGAGTGACGAACAAATAGTGTAATGTATGACTTACAAGAAACAAATCCTTGATCCTGAAAAAAATTCATCGCTTTCGGGGGTGCCAGTCCATAAAGAGCCTTGTGCATGAGACACACATATGGAAGACGAATATGATTATGAAATCATGGAGAATGTGACATATACACCAGCTCAAAAAGATCAACATTCAAAAAATTATTATTAATATCAACCAGACAAATCGGCCTATTAAAAGTAAGTGCAATCGTCAGAACAAGACGAATGGTAGTTGGCTTGACCACTGGACTGAAATTATCCACATAATCAACACCCTCATCCTGAGTAAATCATTTGGCTACAATGATGGCCTTGTACCTTCCAATGTAACCATCAGCTTGACACTTAATCATGTACACTCACTTACAACCAACAATGTTAACATTACCAGGAGGCGGGACAAGCTTCCACGGTCCGTTACACATAAGGCACCATATTCAATTTGCACAACATTTTTCCATTTTGCAATTTTAGGGGCTTGTGAAAATGTTTTAGGTTCAAAATAAAGAGAGTCGGAAGGAGGTAAAATATGTTTAGTGGAGAGAAGAATTTTTGGTTTTAAATTATATGTCCTAGCATGAGTGATCATATAATATTCACTATCATCGTAGCTCGAAAATAAGAAGGAAATTGAGGAGTATCAGAAGAGGTGGATTCGGAAGTGGGGGAAAGATAGGCCATCAACAAGGGAGGGTCAGAGCTCGGCTGTGTTGACTGCCCATGGGCCCCGACGACACTAGACTGATGGAGAGGGGTAATCAACGATATGGCATCACCCATGAAGGAATCAGAGGCCAACCGCCGGCCACCGTACCATTGCAATGAAACTGGACCCATTGGTGCTCTCACAATGCAACCTCTGATTTGATGTTAGAGATCCGTGGCAACGGAGGAGCGGTCCAGCTGCTGCAATGGGAAGAAGGCAGATGCGGGCTGGGCTGTCGGCGGCATGCTGGGCTCGCGAGAGGTGGGCTGACATAGCTAAGGAATTGGAGCTGGACGCGAGCTGGAGAAGTGACAAACGTACTTATGATGACTCGGATGAGGGTACATAGAGAACTGGTTCAAGATGATCAGGATATGGAAAAGTGGTTTCATAAAAAATAACATAACTGGCAATATAGACACAATTTGTAGGGACATGTAAACAAAGATAACCTTTATGGTTAAAAATACAACCAACAAACATCGTGGGGAAGAACTATATTCAAGTTTATTAGACCTATATGGACGCAAAAAGGAATAACACAGATAGCCAATTTTTCAAAGAAAATCATAGTCAGGAATTTTATTATAATGAGAATTATATGGAGATATTTTAAATTAAGAGTGTGTGAGAGAGTACGATTATGAAAATAGGTATAAATATGAAAAACATGTTCCAAAAGGTGATAGGTCGATGAGCTCGAGAAAGAAGTGAAAGACCTTTTTCAACAATCGTTCTATGATGATATTCAGCAGCACAAATTTTAGACTGAGGATGAGGAGAAAAATACGATGAGGAATTCTTTGAGATGGAAGATAAATTAAAATTGTACGAAATTTACCCTCCGCCTAAGTCAGATACAAATTGTTTAATTTTATAGCTGAATTGTGTTTCAACCTTTTTTGGAAAAAAAAACTGAAAGTAGACAAGAACTTGTTATTTTATAATATGAAAATAATCCTACAACTTTTGTACAATCATCAATGAAAATAAGAAAATAACCATTTCCATTAAATGAAGAAAAAAGGGCAGAGCTTCAAATATCATAATACACCAAATTAAATGGAACCGTACTGAGTTCATGAACATGGGAAATAGGTAAACGATGACTTTTGCCAAGTTGAAAACTCAAAAATACCTTTAAAATTATTATGAGAAACGGGTAATTGAAAACAAGAAATAAGATGCCTAAGAGAAAACTTATGAGGATGGCAGGCACGTTCATTCCATGTTTGGAGGTTAGTCTCGGCACCAAGAAAATCATAGGAAAGAGCGAAGAAGAAGTAGTGGGTGGATTGTGAGGATAAAGTTCATTCTCAACGATTCCAGTTAGGAGCGTCTGAACTTGAAGTTCCTTAACAAGACAATGATTTGAAGAAAAAAACATATAAGCATTGTTATCGTAAGTGAGTTGAGAAACACTTAACATATTTTTACGAATATCAGGAATAAATAAAATTATGCAAATGAACGTGTTTATTCGAGGATGGCAAAATCAATGAGCCCAAATGAGTAATAGGAAGAGACGTACCATTACCAACTTGTAAGCCTTCATTGTCAGTGTAATCAGAATGAACAAAATCGTTTCCGAAGTCTGAGGTGACATGATTGGTTTCGATAGATTCAAAGAACCAAGCAGGATCGTGAAGTGAAGATGTTGGAGTGCCGATGGAGGCCGCATAGGCTTGGCATGCGACCAGCTACAAGTTGTAACCTCGTTCACGTCCAAGATTGCAATGAGGTCGTGGGCGACTGGCCAAAAAATTCATAATGTTCAGACACTGCTAGTAATTAAAGGCCTCATGACCTTAGCGACCATAAATCTGGAAGGATGGCTGAGCATAAAAGTTATCGGTGGTTGAACCTGGGTTTCATATGGCAACATTTACAGTGAAACTCGGGACTGTCGCATGAAGTTCTTGAATCCAAGCTTCTTCCTTAAGTAACATGCCAATGAGTTGATTTGACGAGCACTACCTAAGCTAATGTTGATGGTAGTGCAAAATGCCGCATAAGGAGCACTAAGACCTTGGAGAACACACTTGAAAATTCATCATCAGAGACAAAATGAGAATTTTCTGCAAGTGAATCAGAGAGGGCACTCTTCTTTCCACATATTCTAGGGTGGAGAGAGAAACTTTGGAAAAGTCTGAAGTTGATGCTTCAGATGCATCAAATTGGCCCGAGTTTGCACATATAACATATGCTCCAAAATAAGCCATGTGTCATAGGTAGAGACTGCACAAATGACATGAGCAAGAGGGGATGGCAAAATTGTTAATTGAATCCAGAGTAGCACCAACCGATCCTTCTTCCTTCAAGTAACAAATTCTGGATTGACCTTAGTTTGGCTCAGATGGTGGGTAGGATGAGTTTGAAGCGGCTTCAATAAATTCATCAGGGGCCTATCACGTGAAATGAAACAAATCAAGATCATAAGCGACAAGAGCAGATTTGACAGAATGACACCATAGTGAATAATTATTGAGATCAAGATGCAATTGAAGAGCACGGAGTTTGACGTTGGGGTTTGTTAAGAGGTTGCATCCATGAAAAACTGCACGTGGATTGTATAAAACTGACTTGTATTCATTCAAAATATCAACAGGTGTTCATACAAGATGTTGCTTAGAGAATAAGCAAAACTATGGTAACCTAATAATAAACAACGTTAAATTTCCATAAATACATATTGTACTCTAAAGCAAAGTGCGTTTTAACCCCATATTTTGAACGAAAGTGCATAAATGACCTTGTAAAATCTGAAAATGCAAAAATAACTCTTCACTTCACTGGCCAAAATATCAATAGCCAAATTGGCCAAAAATTGGTGAAAATACAATAATACCACCGAGTTAAAAAAAATAAAAATAAAAATGAAAAGATCACCTCACCCCCACTCCCCCTCCTTCCTCACCCATATTCATCTTGCATTCCAGCCACCGCTTCCATCTTCTAACACCTCTTTTTCAGCGTCTCAGTCCTCCACCATCTCAGCCCTAGCCTGGAGCCACCTCATCTCCACAGTGTAGCCCGACATCACACCCATCTTCATCTTCAATTCTTGCCATCGTTTCCATCTTCTAACCACCCCCATTTTCAGCTTCTAAGCCCTGCACTGTCTCAACCCTAATCTGAAGCAACCACATCTCCACCGTGTCAGCCCGATGACACCGTTCTGCCTCCGCTCCCATTTTTATTCCCCCATTTTTCCATTTCCGATGACCCCAACCCTATTTCTAGCGGCGATGAAGGCGAGGGATTTGAGCAGTGACGGAGAATTAGGGAGGCATATGGGTATTTGATCAATCATGGAGAATTAGAGCGGCATTTGGGAATTCGATCAATGATGGAGGCATGGGATTTGAGCGGCAATGGAGAATTAGGGTGGTGTCAGGGGTGTTTAGGGGTCGGCGATGGAGGTGGTGATGTGTGGAGGCAGCGGTGTGGAATCACAGATGGGATGTATACTGAAGCGTTGGCATTGGACGAGGCCCTCAACCTTGTTGCAACTCTTCCTTACAGAATTAATCACGGTTGGTGATGCCTTAACTGTCATTCGAATGGTCAGAGAAGAAGTAAAATGTTCGCTTCCAGGCAGGGGCAATCACTGGCCTGAACCATATTTGGTACCAAGGATCAGTGTTCTAAACAGCCCCGCCTAGGCCCGATTAATCCCCGCATAGGCGCTAGGCGGTGCCTGTCCGCCGCGCA
>JAULKK010064556.1:0-18427 GCA_032355705.1 Rubia peregrina
GCACAGTTAGCCGAGACCATCAACGTTGAGTTCGAGTACAGAGGTTTCGTGGCTAACTCGCTTGCGGATTTAACCTCCTCCATGTTCGATGTCCGCGACGGGGAGACCGTGGCGGTTAACTCCATCTTCGAACTGCATCAGCTTTTGGCCCGGCCGGGTGCCGTGGAGAAGGTTCTGTCAGTCGTTGACCATATGAAGCCGGAGATATTTACCGTGGTGGAACAAGAAGCCAATCACAACGGCCCGGTTGTTCTGGACCGGTTTACGGAGTCGCTTCATTACTACTCCACCCTCTTCGATTCCCTAGAGGGCTGCAGCAGCGGTGGCGGAGGAGGAGGATTGGAGGGCGGCGCGGTCAGCGATCAAGATAAGGTAATGTCCGAGGTGTACCTTGGGAAACAGATCTGCAACGTGGTGGCTTGTGAAGGGGTGGACCGGGTTGAGAGGCACGAGACATTGGATCAATGGAGGACACGGTTCGGTTCGGCCGGGTTCGAACCGGTTCATTTGGGGTCCAATGCTTTTAAACAGGCTAGCATGTTATTGGCATTGTTTGCTGGCGGGGATGGGTATAGGGTTGAGGAAAATAATGGTTGCTTGATGCTAGGGTGGCATACGAGGCCCTTAATCGCTACATCTGCTTGGAAGCGCGGTTGATTAGTGGAGCAAATCCGATCTATAATCACTCCTAAATTCCTAATTAACGAGTACGAGTGGGGCAAATCCGATCTGTGATCACTCCTAAATTCCTAATTAACGAGTATGAGTGGGGCAAATCCGATCTATAATCACCCCCAAATTACAGACTGGGACTGTTTTTCATGTGCTTTGGACATGTTTTTGGGTGCACCAAAAGGCCACTGGAGCGGAACAAGCGGAGTGGTCGCTGCTTAGCTGGGAACCTTTGTGAGGGTGACCCACCACTTCCAGTGTCTGACTGTGTGTGTTGGTGTCACCTCTCTTTCCTGCCTTTCTAGTGCATTTCCTTTTTCTTGAATTTTATTGTTACTGGTGTTTGTGAGGTTTGTGGAAATTTTATTTCCTTTTTATTTTGGGGTTCTTTTTGAGGTGGAAAGGAGAATCATGTAACTTTCTGGGGTTAATCTTAAAAGGGTGAAATGTCAACGTGTATTTATATATATATTATAGCTTTTGACGAATAAAGTGATATTTTTATACTAATGTACTCTTATATTTGACATGATTAACTAATGGATTATGGATACTCCCTCCATACCACAGAAAGTTGCATATCAACGTTTTCCACACCAATTTAAAAATATCGAGTTGGCTTGGGGCTATGTTTTGGTTTTAGCTGGGTCATGGTGAAATTGAATTCGCTAAATTGTGTGCAAAAATGAAATGAATCAAAATATAATTTTTTTAATAGGACATACCAAAAAGGAAAGTAAACAGTTTTCTATGAGACGGTGGGAGTAGTATTTTTTAAACTAGCACATTTACTTGTCAAACAAGGCATATTAGATTTATCATAATTATTTATCTTATAGAAAATCTTCCGATCCACTAACGGTTAGACCAATCATAAAAATATTGTTTCAATAATTATTATAGTCAAATTATAATTATCTATACAGTCCGAGATATTTTGACAGTTTTAAATTTATAGGAATCTAGTTATAATAAATAAAAATAAACATAAGATTATCTCATTAGTTGCATCAATTATAAAAATAACCCCGTTTAACTGTTAGTCAGTTTAAAACAAGACTTTGTGTTCATCTTATTTTGTAATTATTAAATATAAACTCTACTCGACCCCTCTAAAGAAAAGTGTGTCACATAATATTAATACATTTTATTTTACCCTTCGATTAGAGATGTTTTCGTAAGTTGAGAGTTTATTTTTAAAAATTGGATGAATCGTCCCTATGACGAGGGCTTATGGGGTTCTCACCCCTTTTCTATTAAGCTCAATTTTGTACAATGTGCGATTACAACATATGATGTGGGATAAATCCATTTACACTAATAATCAATTATAATCTAAAACCTCGGTGGATGAAAGAGAGATACACAAAGGTGCTAGTCGATATTACAATACTAAACCAAGGCATACGTGTATGTGGCAGAGAGAAGGATGCACTAAAAATAAATGGTTATCACTGTGTAGTATTGTTGTACCCACAATAGAATTGACCCGAGACTGCAATTAGAACCAACCATAGTGAAGTATCAAATGAAGCGCACTCAAAATATTTTGTCCACATTTATGATCTAACACCTAAGAGAATCAAAATAGGAAAATAAATCTCTCCAACTGAGGATCCGGGTTGTCTACATTTAACCCGTCCCCAAACCAGGACACTAAAACCAGTCATTTTAACAGTCAAATTTTTTTCCCGTTATAATGCGTAGAATTATCTCTAACTTGACTTCAAAATGCTATAAAGAGAAATTCAATCGATTTAACAATATAGTTTGTCTGGACATTCTAATAGACCAAAATCTACAAATCTAATTTAAAATATCAAAAAATAATATCACCAAAAGCCTGTTGTTTTAACGAATTTTACTTGAATTTCTCCTTACTATCTCTTTGGATATCAAATGTGAAGTCAATCAAATTTTACCAAGCTACGAGCTGCTCGAAAAATAAGTATTGATAGAGACAATTCCTATCTGATACTAAAACCAAAAAACCATTATAAATACTTCCTATTTATAAAAGTTAAAAGAAAGAAAAATTTTTAGCGAAAACACAGAATTAGTAGCCTTCCATCCGGAAAATTTAAAGAAAAAATAGAAATACCCCTCCAAAACAACAACCTCGTCGAAAAGTTACAAAAACCAGTAACCTTGGCGGTACAATATTAAATACTAAATCTGATAAGAAGTTATATACCCTCATTTTACCGTTGTCGTGTGGGATGTTCCGGTGAGAATAAGGCCATCGCGCCGTTAAAAAATCACTAAACCCTACATCGCCATCGCAAAACGAATACAACAAGAGAAATCACTTCCAAATTCGGACCTTCCGTTGGACCCGTCTTAACTCGGCCTCAAGTCAGATCAATTACTGAATTTACTTGGACATCTTGGTGAGTTAACTCAGTTTGATTTGACCCATCATTTACTTAGAAACCCTAGGATGGAGTCTCAGCCGTCGGAAACGTCGTGAGTTACCAGTTCTGCCTGAACGTCGGACAAATAACTATTGAACTACCGATGGAATGTCAGACGAACTAACGCTGCACTATCGTCAAACGACAATTGGCCATGCGGGAAAGTCGTGACTCACGTGGCCTCATGACCCTTAAGATCTAACTCATGGAAGGCTGGAGAGAGAGCCGCCACTGCAAACTCAGCTTCACTCAACTGCTAGAGATAGAACCGCTACGAACAAACACTCAACAAACTCAGCTTCTACTTTTGTGAAACTTTAGATCCAATGAGGATTTGGTTTGGGTTGGGGTTGGGTTGGGTTGGGTAAGGTGGGATTGGAGGGGGGGGGAGTGGAAGTGGTGGTGGGCGACGACGACCCCCTAAGAAGAAGACTAGGGTTTTATTAGGAGTAGAGATAGTTGGGAGTGATATCAAAATGGTGGGTCAGATAGAGCAGTTTAAAAAAATCAAAAAATTGATAATCGGTCAAAATTGAACCGGTATTTAACTTGGTTTATCGGTTAATTGGTTAATCGGGTAATATCGGTTACGATTATCTGATTATGTTGGTTACACGGTTCCTTTATCGGTGTTATTATTTGGTAGTTGGTCTAACCGGATGACCGTCAAGAAATTTTATAGCACATTAATTAATTAATTAATTTCAACCCCAATAATTAATTCATTAAACTTTATCGCAAACCCAATAATAAAATTTTAAATTACTAACCCAAATTAATTTATTCTTTAAACTCTATATTATTAGCTCTTATATATTTAAATAATAATTATGTCTAAAGAAAATAATTATGCATAGCTTATAATTGTGCCCAACACTAATAATTATCGATGAGATATAATTTTAATTTTAATTTAAAAAATTATTCAACTCCTATGCAACACAATTATCCAATTCCAATTTTTTAACCTTTTATTATAAGTGTTGCGGCTCTAACTACTTATAATTATGAATTTATATTTTTAATTTTAAATGAATGATATATTTGGTAAACGGTAATAACCGGCAGATCAACCAAAATCGATACTAATCAAATCGGTAAAACCAACAATATTATCGGTCGGTTATTCGATTCTTTATAAAAATTTGTAAACCGGTAGAAATCGAATCCGATTAACCGCCTAACCGACAAATCGACCGGTTAAACACCTTAGTGTCAGCCGACTTTTAACAAAGTGACTCTTGTTTTGGAGATTTTCTAAGTTACTCATTCTTTAATAAGAACCGATAAATAATGATAAATTCTCAACAAAATTATTGTTTATTAAAATATGTATCTAACAACTACTATTATAAATGCTTTTAGTATATTTATTTACAAATTAATGTGTCAATATAATACGTCAATGCTAGAATGGAGGGGAGTGAACTTTTTTTGGTTTGGTTGTGGATTCCTAGTCATTGCTGTGGCGAGTGAGTGTGTAAATAACCAAATGGGATCCTCTATGACTCTTTAAAAGTGACACATTTACTTTTGACATAAAAATTTAAGAAAATAAAATTAGTGATTGATAATTCATTGAAAAAATTAAAAGTAAATTAAGTAGATAAAAACAACCTAAAATTTACAGACAATATTAAAAATATTGCCAAAAAAAAGTTGACCAATATTAGAAAACAGGGAGAACTATTTGTGGACCAATTATGAGAGAGTAGATCAAAAGGCTTTCTTGTTTGTTGCTTTTCATGCAAACCATTAAAACCATTTCTCCACCTCCGTCCCACCTCTATTTGCACTTTTAATTTTTTGACATTATTATCTATGTAAGTTTGATCGCATATTTGAAAAGATTTATAAATAATAATATCATTGTATATGATATTGTTCAAATCTTCGTAACAAAATAGTTTCTAAATACCAACTTTTATTTGTTATTATTATACGTATGTAAACATAATAACGATCAAACATATTTCTTGAACTATGTGATAATGATTACCATACAAATTTAATTGGGACAAATGGAATAACTCATTTAGTCAAGAACGCCGACACTAATGCACATGCTAGTGAGGATACTCTTGACTCTAATCATAATTACGTTCAACCTCCCATTTAAAGGGATTACTTTCACCATATCTCACTAATTCAAATAAAATTAATGTAACACTTTCCTTATAACACTTATTTAATATGTTACAATAACTTATAAAGTGTTAAACTTTTGAAAGAGGTTACATAAATATTAAAAAGTGTAACGTTAGGTCTAATGTAATATTGTCTAAGGTAATACTTGTAAAAGTGTTGCTTTATGTGCGATTGTAATACTTTGAACCCATTGTAACACTTTTATAAGTATTATCGGTTACATTTATCATGGTTGTCATCGTTATTCCCATCGTCGCCGCTCTTCTTACCCGCATCTTCCCGTCTATTTAACATATCGATTAGCAGTGGTGGTGGATGTGAAATTAAGTGGATGGCGGTGGGTTGTGGTCGTGTGGGTGGATGGAGGTGGATTGTAGTTGTGGTTGTGGATGGCAGATGGAAAAGGGGGTGGATAGCGGTGGAGGAGGTGGCTGCGGGGAAGGAGGGAAGTTGGATGGCGAGGGGATTTTGATGATGAATGTGGTAGAGTAATTAGATTTAGGGTTTCTACTTTGAGCCATCAAAGCCTAAAATCAGAGAAATTTGTTTGTAAATTTTAGTTTAAAGTAAGAGTAGTATAGTCTTTTTATAATCATTATTTTTGTAATATTTTCAAATTTAAAAAGTGTGCAGTTTATGGTGGACAAACTAAAAAGGAAAGTGTGCAGTTTATATCGAGACAGATGGAGTATTATAGTTTTGAAGCCCCTTATTTTTTTTCGCATAACCTCATTGTAAAACATGGGATTTGTATAACTAATTTATTAAATTAAGAGAAATTTAAATTTGGGATACCCTATTCAACCATGTTGATTGATTCCTAAATTGTGCATTTTATGGTTGTTGTTTAGGGGCAATAATTAGCAAGTACGTTAACAACTCAAAGACAGTTGTGAACTCGCTTTCACTAATCAATGCTGAATTGATATGCTTGGCAGTTCACCGAGGAGCTAAGTAAATTGTTAATTAAACGCTCGTAGAGACGTAGACTCGTAGCAACTCATCAACTGGGCAAGATCATTCAGCATCCAATATTTAGGAAGAAGAATCAAAAGAAAGCATTGGGAAACACTATAGAAGAAAAGGTAAGAATGTCCTTTGTCTCATTTTATTTTAGGAATATATTTTTGGGAAAAGTTCAAAAATAATCCTTTTAAATTATGAAAGTACAGAAATAATCCTGTAAAATATGAAAGTGTAAATTTAATCCTATGTTTTGGAGAAATGGTGCAGATATACCCAACTTGCACTATTCCGGTGTTGACTAAAGGAATTCAGACGTTGACATAACCTAAAAGACAAAACAACCCCTTGGTTTAAAACTAAAAATTTAATGACCATTATATCCCTAGTCTTTACCACCGGTCAAAGAAGGTCAACTTTGATCAACCAGTCCAGCAGGTCGCTGCCGCCGACTAATGGTGCCGGGTTAGATCAGTACTTTTATTAATAAGTACAGGGTTAGATCAGTACTTTAGTAACAAATACATGGTTAAATTAAAACTTCTCTAAGAAGATGAAGTCAGATCAACATTATCATAAAAAAACATCTTTTTGAGGAGAGTCCGCTCCTTATAAATATGCATTCATTACAACTTCATATTTTTTTATTAAAAAAGGTAGATTTCATTAATCATTAGTAAAGTACAACTTCATAATATAATATATGATAATTATATTTATAATTTGTATGTTAATTTTTAATAAAAATAATTAGAAAATTACAAAAACAAAATGATTCAGTTTGAACAGCAAAGGTCTATTAATCAAGTTTGACAACTAAAAAAAATACAAATAATATATATTGGTCTATTCTAGATCGTCTTTTCCCGTGATTAAAGAAAAGGTAGGAAATTTTTTTTTGAGAGAATTAGGCTAGAATGAGGGAGAGTTCTGATTTCTTATCACGTTGTCAATCGTCAGGAAATTTTATATTTCAGGAACATTTTTACTCCCTCCGATTTTTTTTTATATTCACACCATTTTTTGGATGATTTTTTTTATATTGACACTTTCTTTTTTGGTAAATACTAGATTGTTATTATCCACACAATTTATTTTTTACTTTCCTCATACAACCTCCTCCACTCAATTTATTATTATTTTTTAAAAAGTGTCATTTATTTGGTGCCAATATTTGGCAACCAGATGGAGTATGTTAAGGTGTTGGTTAATCACATATTAACATGTGTCAATTTTTCATTTATTTTTTTCATAAAACTAGCTTAATATCAAGTAGTAGTGGTTAAATTTTTGGACACATGACAAAAGGAGCGGAGCCAGAAAATATTAGTGGGGGGGACTGATATGAAAAGAAAAAAATCTCTAATTTTTCTTTATATAAGAGGGGGTTGGAAAAAAATTTTAAAAAAATTTACCCTAAAATTCCCGTAAATTTTAAATCGGCAGGGGCAGGAGCCCCCTCTAATTCCCGCCTATCTCCGCCCCTGCATGACAACATGTGATTGTGCCCTCAACTTAACACACAAATTTTCTAACATATAAATTTTTTGGTTGTTTAGCAATTTGATACTAACGCTGGCATCTTATTAAGAAATAGAAATATTGCGTGAAATTCCTTGTAATTGTACATAGTCTTGTTTTAGTCAATCAAAACTTTAGGCCAGAGACTATTGTACAATTATAAGAAATTTTATTTGGGATAGATTTTTTTTCTATAAATATGCTGATACATTTGGGGTCCTATAATGCAATTATTGATATAGTATATATCACAAAATATATCATAAATTTTCATTTTTTTTCTCCTCCTCTTCTGATCGGTAACCGCATCTGATGACTGTTACCACCCGTTTCTGCCGGAATTACGCTGGTCTCCGCCGCTTTCACTGGTAACTCGCCAAAATATCACCGGGAATTCGCCGGCTTAATTGTTCTGCCGCGATTCTTCTTCTTTCGTAGGAGAAATCGATGTGACTCAGGCGATCTGGTTCTTCTTCTCTGACGATCTGGTTCTTCTTCTCCGGCGACCGATGCGACTCTCACGGTGATGGTGACCTAGCTCCGATGCAGCTATGCAATTAACCACCACGATGCCGCTGCCGACGGTGAGCTCTGCCACTGCAATTCGCGACGTCGTGCCCTAGGCCGAGGTGAGAACGGAGAATCAGAGTTGAGGTGAGAATCAGAGTTGGCAGAATATTTGATTGAGTCAGATTTACAGACGTTGAGGTGAGATCGGAGTTACCGGTGATATCAGAGTTTATGGTGAGATCAGAGTAATCGCTGACTGAATTGTAAAGTCGCGACGATATAAGATTCGCAGATCGATCAGAGTTCAACCGCGACGATGGTGAACGGTGTTGTTGCCTCTTCTGCCAGGCGAGATTCACTCGCCTATAGTAGAAGATGACTAGCGTGTACAATCACGCGCTGGCAGCGGACAGTGGCGAACGTTGGAGATGACGGCGGATGATGACGAAGATGGCGGTCGACGACGATGACGGACGAGGTATAGCTTACGAGAGGTGAGGTTTAATTTTGCCCTTTTTCCGTAACGATAAACTGAGGTTTTATCTTTATTGGGCGGGTCTATTGACACTAAAACTTCTTTGTTTTCAGTTGTTAGGACTTTTAGTGTTCTTGCTTGAGGTCTGGAGTTCGAAACTTCTTGCTAGAGGTTTTATTTTGAAGAATTTGTGTTTTTGAGATACATGCTGAGATTTAATATTTATTTGACTAATTTTACAATTAGCAAATGTTGTTTGGTCCAGTGGTTAGAACTCTTGCTCTTGAGGTTGAGATCTTGAGTTCGAATCTTTGTGTGACCTTTATTTTGAAGATTTTATGTTCTTGATGTATATGCTGAGCTTTAATATTATTTGACTGAGTGTATGTTAAATAAGAGTCTTTGTTGTAGTGGTTATTGCTCTATGCTTTGAGGTTAGTGTCCTGGATTCAAATCCCACCAGGTCTTTTTTTAAAAGAATTTTTATTTTGGAGGTACTGTAACTTTTTTATGATGTTTGTAGCTTTTTTTCTTCTTATGTTGATGTTTCTCAATATTCGTGTGAAGTTTAATTGATATGAATTGATGTTTGGTCCTTTTTTGTTGATACGGATTGATATTTGCAGTTTTTTAATTTTCTCATATTGATATTTTACATTTTCCGACTGAGGTTTCGATAATAGGATTTGATGTTTGTAGTATTATTTTTCTGATGCTGATTTTTTCATTTTTCGAATAAGATTCAGGTATTAGGAGTTGATGTTTGTAGATTTTTGGTGCTATGGTTTGATATTTGTAGTGTTTTTAAAAAATATTTGTTAACGTTTTATGATTTTTTGAGTGAATAATTTATACTCTGGAGGTACCGTAGTTTTTTTGATTTTTTATTTTTTTTCTCACGTTGATGTTTTTCATTTTCTGGATGAG
This sequence comes from Rubia peregrina, assembly GCA_032355705.1. Lineage (NCBI taxonomy): Eukaryota > Viridiplantae > Streptophyta > Magnoliopsida > Gentianales > Rubiaceae > Rubia > Rubia peregrina. The sequence goes on from JAULKK010064556.1 coordinate 9,631, forward strand.
TTTTAGCTGATATGAGTCAAATTGTTTTTACAGTTTTTTGCTACATGGGTTGATATTTTTTGTTTTTTTCTCCTCTCATGTTAATATTTTTCATTTTAATGGTGAGTTTTATATGATATGGGTTGATGTTTGTAGTTTTGGGTGACATAGGTTGATTTTTTTGTAGTGTATTTTTCTTATGTTGATGTTTTCATTAATAGGGTGAAGTTTAGGCAATAGGAATTGATGCTTTTAGTTTTTGATTGATATTAGTTGATTTTTGTAGTTTCTATTAAAACAATTTGATAATTGAAGATTTGTTGATATTTTATGATTTTTAGTTGATATTTTGTTAGTTGTAGTCGACGTTTTATTTAAAAAATTTGTCAATTTCTATTGAATTTTTAATATATTTTTTGCTATTTTATATATATGTATTTTTTGCTCCAATGTTTTAGTTGATTTTTTTTTTATTTTTCGTTGATGTTCTGCTGATTTTTGTTGATGCTTTTAATTTTCAGTTTGATAATTATATTAATTTTTTTGCATTTTTTTAAATTTTCCAATTTTTTGGCCGATTGCAGATGGCAGGAAAATGATGAGAAAAATTTGGACAAAAAAGCTCTTGAAAAATATTAGTGATAGGTCCTTGTAAAGTTATTAGAAATAGGTCTCAGTAAAATTATTAGAGATAAGTCCCTGGAGTTAGAATATAGCTAGAATTCCAATATTTATGCTGCCTCATCGGAGACCATCTCATATCCGATATGTTGAGAAAATAATACTTGGAAAGATCATTTGAGATTTATGGAAATGTGGAGTTTATTTAGAATAATAAAAAGGTAAAAGGTTTAAATTGGAATATTAAAAATTCATTATGTAACTTGTAGTAGTTATAAGTTTATGATCCGATTAATGCAACCCAAATTTTTTATCTTGATTTATTTTTAATTTTCAATTTAAATCTTGGTCTTTCCATAATTTTTGGAAAGACCGTCTTACAAGATATTGACTCTAATAATATTATTAATTATAAAAGAGAAATTCTTAGTAAAAGTGGTCTATCTATAAGTTTATGGACTGTGCACTGTACATTTTATATTATATGTTGCAATTTTTTAAATTAAATTTAAATATTCAATTTTAAAAGTTAAAATAATTAATATCGTGTATTTGAATGTGAAAATATATAATATATAATATAAAAAGTTAGGGTTAAATACACTTCTAACCCTAACTTTAGACTGAAAGTGCGAATATAACCCTGCAAAATGAACAAGTGTCAAAATAACGCTAACTTTATGTTGAATTGTGCAGTTATAACCTTTTGGTCTAGTTTCAGCATTGACCGAAGGAATTGACTTTTGACCGAATCTGAAATATCAAAAATACGCTTGATTATTATTTTCTTCTTCTTCTTCATATTGCTGGGTAAGAGGGATTTTCCATTTTTTTCTTTTTTATTGAAGGGGAAAATATTCATTTAATTAAATTTTGGTCAAAATTCCTGTTGACAATTGTAGTCAATGGCGCCCAGGGTTAGATTGACACATACATCATAAAGTTTTGGTTATTTTGGTATTTTCTCGTTAAGGTTAAATTTCTAAATTTAGTATGTAATTTAACAAATGTAGTGTATAGGGTAAAAAAAATATATAGACTGTCCATAAACTTATGAGCATACTGCATGTCAGAAGACCGACTCTTATAAAATAGTTATTTAGTATTATTTTAAGACTTAAAGTATATTATTATGTATTTTGAATTGAAATAGTACATAAAGAGAATATAATTAGAAGGATATATATTAGATGACAATTGGAATAATATTGTAATTGTATTCATCATTTGGGTTACATTATATAGAGGAACAAGAGACCTATAGAGAATTATAAAAGGAAAAGGATTCTCTTTTAAATACAAGTAATATTTACATAACATTCTATTCCTTAACACTCCTCCTCAAATTGGATCACGTAGATCAAGAATGCCCAACTTGTCAAATAGTAACTGAGTACGTCTGAGAGCTTTCATGAACAAATCTACAGGCTGATCAGAAGTTCGGATATAGTGAGTGACAACGGATCCATACTATACAAGATCACGAACGAAATGACAAACAACCTCAATGTGCTTTGTATGCTCATGGAAAACATGACTGGCTTCAATATGAAGAGCAGACTGACTATCACAAAATGGATGCATGGCGGTAGAATGCACAAAACCTAAGTCTCGAAGCAAAGACTTAAGCCATACAACTTACAACAAGTCATTGCCATTGCATGATACTCCGCTTCAGCATAATAACTAGAAACAGTAAGTTGCTTCTTGGTCTTCCATGAATCACGGAAAGCATTCAGCTATAAAGAACTTCATGAAAAGAGGAATAAACCTTGATCGGGATGACTCTTCAGGTAGTGTATTACTCAGAGAGCAGCTTGCTAGTGAGGAACACAAAGAGCCTTCATAAACTGATTAAGTGTATAAACCGAACAACTGAGTTCAGGATGTGTAATGGTAAGGTAAATGAGACGACCAACAAGGCGCAGATACTGCTCATGATTATCATAAAGTGGCTCATCTACACGCGCTAGATCATGTTGTTTCTTTATCAGAAAATAAATCGATTTAGCAGCCAATAAACCAGTATCAGATAGAATATCAAGGGCATATTTCATCTATGAAAGAAACATCTCATCTGGTCCTCTAGAAATCTCTATACCTAAGAAAAGCGTAAGTGCACCAAGATCTTTCATGTGAAAACAAGAGCTCAAGTATTTCTTTATTTCAGAGATCGACGAAAAAAAATACCGGAAATCAACAAATCATCCACATAGACAAACACATGAAATGAAACAGATCCATAGGATTAAAAGAAAAGAGAGTTTACTATGAAAAAATCCAAATGTGCGGAGAGAATTTGCCAACTTGGCAAACTAGTTGTGAGGAGCTTATTGCAAACCGTAAAGATATTTCTAAAGCTGACAGATGAGGTCGGAGGGGGGGAGGCGCAAGATAGCTAGGATGAGGGCGCATAAAAACCTCTTCGTGTAGATCACCATGTAGAAAAGTATTATGGACATCCATCTGATGAAGTTCCCAACTGCAACATACAGAAATAGAAGAACTGAACTCATCTTCGTAACAGGAGAAAATGTCTTAGTATAGTCAGTTCCCTCAATTTGATGATTACCTAAAACCAACAGACGAGCTTTGTGACATTCAATGGTACCATCATATCTGAACTTGGTGCGATAAACTCATTTGCATCCAAATGTAGTCTTATCCGGAGGAAGGGAATCCATAGTCCCGATCTCATTATGCTCAAGAGCATTAATCTCATTAGCCATAGTATCACGCCAATGAGGATGCTTTGATACCTCCGAACAATTGGTAGGATCTGCATTAGAAGTTACTGCACCTAAAAATCTAGAATGTAAACCAAAACATTTATTACAATTTACATAATCAGTTAAAGGATAGAGAACACCTAAGAATAGTGATGGAGACTGAATGATTAAAGCAGTGGGTGTGGGTGTTAGCAAGAAGTAATAAACTAGATGTAGTCATTCATGTAAGTAGGAGGTCGACGATCGCAAGAACTCTGAAGAGAAGGCATTTGATTGGTCGAGCCAGGCGGTAGGGCCGAGGCTATGGACGACGGAGATGCCACGGTAGGTAGCATTAGATTGGTCGTGGAGTCCGTGGCTGCTAATGAGGTGCTACGACTAGGTAAGCAGTGGACTTTCTGCTATCGATGATAGCGGCTGGGAGGATGTCGTGGCTGGAGTAGTAGGGCTGGCGGTGGCGATAGAGGAGACGTGGCCGAGGGAATGTTGGCGGGTTTGGTGACCAGCGACAATGTGGTGGCGTCGCTGGTCCGGTATGACAGACGGGCGGGAGACAGTTCTATAGTTGGAAAACCATCAAACCAAGTTTTGGTTTGTGATTGTGCAGGCTCAACAGTATGTTCTTCATAAAATTCAGCATCACGACTATGGAAGAAGATGCATGATTCCAAATCTTAAAGGCGACAACCTTTCTTGTTGGCTGGATACCCAAGAAAAATGCATCGTCGACTTCTTGGAGAAAATTTGTCACGGAATCTGGGAATATACGAGAGGCAAAAAACAAGCAACCTAAGATGCACAAAAGCTTGTAGTTCGGAGTGCGTCCATAAAGTAAATCGAATGGTGTGCGTCCGTTGAGTTGCTTCGTCGATGTCCGGTTAGTAAAAAATGAAACAGTGAGAACACATTCTCCCCAAAAATCAATTGGCAGATTAGTTTCAAAACACAAAGCACGAGCAACATTTAACGAATGAAGATGCTTGCGCTTTACATGACCATTATGCTGTGGTGTATCAACCATAGAAGTCTCAAAAAGGTTTCCAGATTCAGCAAAGTAGGATCGCAAAGGTAGAAACTCTGTACCATTATTAGCTTGGACACAAAAATAGTGCGACTAAACTAATTCTTGATCAAAGCAAAAAATTCTATAAATATAGAAGTTACATCTGACTTAGCCACTAATAAATAAACTCAAATAGCTCGGGAATAATCATCAACTATAGTTAAAAAAATTAAATGATCCACTAGAAGATGGTGAGCTATAAGGCCCCAAACATCACAATGTATTAATTCAAACAAAGAACTAGCATTTGAAGAACTCAAAGAAAACTATGTCTAGTCTGCTTTGCTCTATGACACACAGAGCAATGAACATAAGTATTATTTGTGCTAAAATCAAGATCAGGAACAAAAGACAGCACCATAGAGGATGGATGCCCAAGACGTTGATATCTTAAATCAAATAAAGATGCAGAAATAGAAGCAACTATTGGAACTAACTGCAGGATATATGACTGAACGTGCATATCTAGCAGACAAAGCCAATAAACCCCCCTTGTTGTTCACCCACACAAATCCCAATCCTCGTACTGATTTTTTGTAATATGCAATAATTTTTAGTAAGCAAAACTAGACATTTTAAGAAAGACAACAATCTAGAGCATGATGGCAAATTGCATCGTAGTTTAGGAATATAGAGCACGTGAGTAAGAGTAATATCTCCAAAATGTAAGGAACCATATTGTGTAGCAGACAACACATATCCATCAGGAAGGAGAACATTAATGGAATCAGTAGCAGCAACAATAGCAATAAGAGAACCCTTGTCACCAGTTATGTGATATGAGACTCTCGAATCAGGAATCCAAGATAAAGTAGGCTTACATGGTCCATGGCCAGAAGGAAAATTTAACTGATTAAATAAATTAAGGGTCGTACTTCATCAGTTTTGAGACAGAGCAAAGCCAAAGTCAGATCGTGCGAGGACTGTCGGATGACACAGTTTATCGTGCGGGCGAACAGCTACTCTGGTGGCCGAACATCGAGTGTAGTGAAGCAGGAGCTATGTTCTTTGCCGCGTTGGCTCTATCCCTCACCTTTATGAACCATTTTGGATAGCCAAAGGATGCGACAGTTGCAAACACTGGGGGCAACATCACTGAGTAGGCAAATGGCGGATGAAGGCGGCAGGGTGCAGTGGCGCCAGCGGCTGGAGCGTCGGGTGCATGGCGTCTGACAGAGCTGGCACCGTGTTCTTCACGGCGTTGGCTCTATCTCTCATTTTTGTGAACCATTTTGGATAGCCGGTGAGATTGAAACAGTTAGCTTTGTCGCGGCCCCTGCAATTACAATGCGTAAAAATAAGATTCTTGCGTTCAGCTGCAGTGAGAGTTCCAAAAGAAATCTTGAAGGTGGTGGGCAACGAGCGACATATGCCATGGAATCAGTTGAAAGTTCACGAGACCGACGACTTTTTGATTCTCATCCTGAGACGCAAGGGAATAAACGCGCATGCTGGATGACAGCAGTTCTTGAGTCATTACATTGGATTGCAAGGTGTGCTAGCCATCATAAAAGGAAAATGATTATATCCTAAATACAAGTAATATTAACATAATATTCTCATTTTCCGGTGAGGTAATGGTGAATGGAGGACTATTTCTCTTTTATATTTATATATTTTCAGATGGGAGGCTCTTAATTATGTATTTTTGTTTTTTAACTTCATTTAGTTTCTTTTTTTAAAATTTTCTTTAAAAAATTCAGTTTAAAAAATGGCTGGTTTTTATAGATTGAAGCATCAAATAGGAACCGTCTATGTCAATGTACGTTTTCCCGGTGGCCTTTTTTTGGGTAAAATTAGATTGACTTTAGATCTCTTATCCAAAGATTCAAAGATGGTAAGGAGAAATCCAATTCGAAGTTGTTAAAACAACGAACTTCTGGCGATCCCGTTCTCTTTGAGGATTTATATCAAAATTGTATATTTTGGTCCATTAGGACATCGTTTATTTGGTATTATTTTAGGGTCTAGTTAGAGATAATTCTACGCATTATAAGTGATCGACGAAAAAAAAATTGGTAATTCAAACGACCGGTTTTAGTCTCCTAGATTAGGGAAAGGATCTTGAACGGATAAATGGAGATGAGCTGGATCTTTAGTTGAAGAGCTTTATTTTTCTTTGTTTTGATTTCTTTGATGTTAATTAGAAGTGTGAATGGAATATTTTACGTGCGTTTCTTTTGATGGTTCACTGTGACTTATTTTTTGTGGTATCAGGTCGGTACTATTATACCGCTACATGGTTAAAAATTTTTATCGTTTGTGTGCCCTTCCTATTTCCACATAGACTTTTGTTTAGAATTTTAATATTGACTAATGTCTTTGTGTATCTCTCTTATTGCCACTAAGGTATCAGATTAGAATTGTTATATTTAGTCAGCGCCTATGTATAAATGAGTTTATCCTATAACGTTATAAAGATTGCTTGAGTGTAGATCTTTTGAACAATTTGATTAATATAAAAGATCGGATCCCCAAAAATCCCCGTCATTGACGTTTTAATTTTTTAAATGTCTATGTATAGATTTTGCATGCTATTTAAAAAAATAATGTATTAAGTGAAGAAATTGGAGGAATGATACGATATAAAAAATATCATTTATTATAAAATTTTTAGTTTAGTATTTTTAGGAGGATAACACTATACTCTTTTTTTCACTGGTTTTTTTTAAAAGAGGTAGTGTGATCATTTTAGTTTATTTTATTACTAAGAATAAATCCCAAAAACTTGGTCATGTTGGCTTAGAAGAGTTTCAGCTATATTTTAGTTAAGGTTTATAATTTTAATTTTGATTGGATTAGATTTGGTAAGTTTAGATAACACAGATTCCTTCAAGAATTTGTCCAATATTTGGATTGATTTACTTGGATCAATATGGTCATTATTTAGATTTAAATTAGGTATTGTAGTTAGATCATGGTTTTAACTTTTTAAACCTGTCATAAGGCTTCTCAGTTTTTGACAGAAGTTACAAAATCTCGTTCTAATTGGGATTAGTGTTTTGGCCGATTTAACCCTATAAATAAAGGGGAGGACCCGGCCTTGTTTTTCACACCTTTTATCAATCATGTAATTTTAATTTTATACACTTTGCTTACAAGCGTTTTCATTGTTGCTTAATCATGTGGGTTAGTTAAGTATCAATGCCCTAGTTAGTGATCGAATTTGAAATTGAGAGCAATCCCGAGGGCTAGTTGTTATCAATTTTGTGCGGCCGGATTAGGATTAGTAAGAGAGGTTGTCCCTTTCCCCTTTTAATAATAAGGTAAGCTTCCAAAGCCCCTTCCTTCAGCTGGGCGAGTCTTCGCTTTTTGGATCGTCTTCTGCCCAATGCGGTACCACCCATTTTTGGTTCCCATTGAGTTTACCTTGTTCACAGGTCTGTACGAACAACATTTGCTGTTGCGGTTGCATATCCCTTACTTGGGTCAAAGATTTAAATTCCACAATGCAAAGTTTCCTTAAGGAGATTCATATCAAGGAACATTTAAAATTTAAAATAACATAAAATGAGTGATAAAATATGAAGAGCCAAAAAAATGTTAACATTTGTGGACTCATATTTTTATTGGATTTACCCAATTATTTGAGGTCTCTTCACTTTAGCAATGCCGGGGAAGCCGCCGCCACCATCACCAGCGACCTCTTTCCATCCCTCAGCCCACAAACCCTAAATATAACATAAATCCATCGTTACCCAAATCTTCCCCCTCACATTTCTTTGTTTAATAAATCTTAAAACTCGCATTTTTTTTCTCCGTTTCTCTCGATTTTTTTACCACCAGAGCCGGGTGCTACCACGAAAGCTAAGCGGCTTGGTAGAGAACTCTAACAATAAATGGTCAAATCAAAAGATGTGTCAATGTCCTGCAGCTCAATGTTGCGGCAGCTCACTTTACTGTGCTCAAGGAATCTACGTCGGATGGGATTTGTGTTAGGCGGAAATATGGGTTGATGGGTCAACACATGGACTGGGTCAAGGACGGAAGGATTCAATAGGCTAAGGACGGTCCCTGAGCAAGGTCAACACCGGCAGAGGTCGGGTCTTCACTGGGTCAAGAACGGGTTTGCGCTAGGTCAAATCTAGTTATGGAGAGCTATATGTATATCATCGGATCTGGTTGAGGGTTCTTTTTTTTCTTCTCCCCCCATTATTTTCAGTTTTGTTCTTTTAGATTTTCTTCTTCTGAATTTTCATTTATCCTAATTTTTATTTTATTGATGGTCGATTAGGTTTTTTAAACTAAAATGCAACAAAAATGTGAGAAAATGGTTTTGTTTTTATGAGCTTTTGAACTGAATTTTTTTTGGCGATCTTTTATGTGCTATGATAAGATATCAAAAACGTCATTTATTATTATTTTTCTATTTTAATATTTTTAGGAGGTCAACATTATACTCTTT